>QKWP01003364.1:2051-25528 GCA_003550325.1 Gigaspora rosea | reverse complement strand
ATAATGCGATTGGCCTTACTCTATTCAACTCGAAACCCCAATCTTCCACTTTGGGGATTGTATAAATTTGGGCTACTTTCCATTTATACGGAATATTTCCCTGTACTAAACAAATATTTGCGAAATTCTTAAAGGCTGTATGTACTCTAAGATCTGCTTGTTTGATTAACTCGTAAGTAATGTTAGAAACACCTGGCGCCGAATTCGTCCTAACTTCATTGAGCATTGAAAGCCATTCCTTTAAATCCACCGGTAACAAAACTGGCTCATACCATTCTTCTTGTATCCTATTCAAAGGCTGATAAATCTTTCTCCACTCCTCGTTTAATAAATCTAGATGGGGATTCCTCTTTCTAAACTGCTCCTTAAAGTGTTCGTTGGTCTTAGATAGAACTTCACCGGGTTCCAATATTAATTCATATTTATCTTTCTTCTTAATCAGAATTCGGTCCAACACCACTTTATTACATGGCCTTTCCAGGAGACTCTTTAGCATTTTCTTCTGTTCTTCTATGATCATTTCGCATCTTTTTTGTATATACTTTTTAATTACCTTTTCTCTATGTAATTTTTTTTCACAAATTAATTTATTTTCCATTGCCTTCCACCAAAGAGCTGCTCTATCAAGCCAAGTGTCCACCTGCTCCAAAATGATATCCGGTATCATAGTACCTGCACTGGAATTAATACTTCTAATTTTGCTATTCCAGCTACCGATCATGTGATACGCATCTTTGTTATCTGCTACATTTTTTATTAATCTTCCCAACTCTTTGGCTACTTTTGCAATTGGTGACTCCTTGACCTTTTTAACCATCCTTCTTTTATTTCCAGTCTTTTTATTCAGTAAAGTTTCTTTTGCTGACTTCCTAATTGCTTCCTCGATTGCGTCCCATAGCTGATCTATACTGACCTTTGAACCTAATGGCTAATCTAAATCCATGTCTTGTTTATCTTTTAGAAGCTAGAGCGGCAACTTTTTTCTAAGCTTGTTCCATAAAGCCGACCTATAATTATCCCAATTTTCTTTCATTGCCTTGTCGAGCTTCCATACTATTCGTGATGAGGAAGTTTGCCGTGTTCTACTTGTTTTATCTACACTATTATCCCTTGCCAAAGAAACTTCAACCAATGGCAAATCATGATCACTACCTGTTATTGTTCTCATTCCTAA
Organism: Gigaspora rosea; assembly: GCA_003550325.1. Classification (NCBI taxonomy): domain Eukaryota; kingdom Fungi; phylum Glomeromycota; class Glomeromycetes; order Diversisporales; family Gigasporaceae; genus Gigaspora; species Gigaspora rosea. Next base: position 24,354 of record QKWP01003364.1, on the reverse strand, counting down.
AATGTCCGCTTTCGAAACCTTACTCATTAAGTTTTCTGATAACTATATCTGGTCTATTCTTGTACTTGTGTGTCCGTTACTCCAAGTGTACCGCCTGGTGCTAGGGTTTAGTCTTCTAAAAGCATCCACGAAAAGCTTTCCTTCTAACCAAGTGAACAAGGTAGAACGTTTAAAATTTGGAGTCCGTGAAGACTTGTCCATTAGCTTGTTTGGTATATAGTTAAAGCCCCCCATTAGAGCAATTTGCCAGGCCTTTTCATTTTGGTTGACTATTTTTTGAATTTTTCTGATCACTATTTTTGCACTTACTTCATCATTTGGAGGTATATAAGCCACAATTACTAATAGCTTATATTTTTTAAGAAACAAAAATGCACACATTCTATTTTCCCTATGTGACGTTCAATGTCCCTATGTATAAGGAGCCCAACGCCTGACCCTTTAATTTTGTCTGTTGCAGCGCTAGACCAGAAACTTCTAAAATTGTCCAGTTTCTTCGCCATAAACTTTGCCTCCCTTTCGCCCAGATTTGTTTCTGCGATTCCAATTATATCCACTTTCTTCTTGATTGCCCATAATGTTAAAAATTCTATTCTATGAACTGTGTCTTAAGACCATTAATGTTATGAAATGCACACACTATACTCCTATCCCGCTGACCCCCAAAGGTACAAAATCTTTATATCTTTTAGATGTTGCACTGATCTCCGTTACAACTGGGGCACCCTTCAGGAGCGTTGAGGCCTTTCTAGCCCTTGTTTATCTTCAATTCTGTTAAGGCGTCTTAAAATTTCCTCCAAAATGCTTCTTTTCTCTAATTTGGCACTTTGAGAAGATGTATTAGACATATTTCCTTTTAGAGTTTCTACTTCTGCCCTCATGTTTCTGTTCTTGAGATGAGTTTCTTTTAAGACATTTTTCCCTTTTTTGTCTTCCCATGATTGACTTCTGGAGTTAATATCCAAAGACGACTTCTCCTTGTTTTAGAGAGATTATTTATTCCGGTCATATTTCTGTCTCCTTTTGGCGGAGCTATGAGATTTTTCCTTTCATGGGATTCCTTAATTTCAGTAAATGGTCTTCCATTTTCCTTTTGTACTTTAAGTGAAAAGCCTTTATCTATTCCTTTCCAAAAAAGAGAATTACTTCCATAGTTGACTTGAGTTTGAACTGCTTTCTCCAAATTCTCTTTACAATCAAAATAAATGAAGACCGACCCTCTTGGATTACCATTGCTATTTACTGGTATAAAGATTGTCTTTGCTTTGAGTTGTTTAAATTGTCTAAATAACAAAACCTCTATTGTGTTTCTTGGTATACCTTCTAATACCGCTCTAAATGACTTTCTTTTCTCCTTAATTTCCTCCTGTTTTATACCTTTTGAAATTCTAGTAAGCCATCTTCCTATTAGAAGTGTCCATGTGTTTTCGAGTATATTCTTGTATTTTTGGTTTTTGAGAGTTAAATCCACTACTGCTATTTTATTGTACTTATTTGTTAACCAAGTAATGTTCCTAACTTTCCCATAACAGCTCATTAGTTTCTTGATTGACACATTACTATTTTTAAGTGGAACGTCCCAAATTGTATAGGTTTCTTGCATGTCTAAGTCTTCTTGCCTAAGTTGAATAGGGTTATCTTTTTTGTTGCTTTGGTCCAAATTCCCTTGGTCTTCCTTGTCTTCTGAGAACATAATTACATCTTCTTCCACATCCACTTCTGTACGAATGCTTTGTTTGTTTTTGGTTTCAAATTCGATATTGAGTTTGTCCTCAAAGGCTTGTGTACCTTAGTCAGTTGTTCTATACTCCAGCTGTAAAAGAGTTTCAATTCTCGCCTGTCTTTCTGCTTCCAAAGCATTTAAATTTTTCTCCAAATTCCTTCCTTGAACTTCTTTGAGTTGTTTTGTCATTAACTTGGGGTAGTATTCCAAAAACTGTCTGATAATACATATCTCTTCTGCTGTAATGGTTTGTATAGCTTCTGCTATTTCTTGGTCTACTATTTGAGTTTTTATACATTCTTTCTTCAGTAAGTCCACACAGCCAACACCTCCATACTTTATAGCCTAGCAACCATTCTTAAGAAATCTAACCTTCCATTCTGGAACTTGCATTCCTTTCATTGATTATCTTAGTATTTGTTACACCAGATTTGGTTGGATAAACACGTGACTGGTTTGTTTATTCTATTTTGTTTGTTATGTTGTGTTGTGTTGTGTTGCAGATCACGCGTTTGTTTTGTTTGTTGTTTTAGTGATCTACAATTCAGGGTCAAGCACAAATTCCCAAAAGTTCCAAAAATTTTTTTGAAAAAATTTAAAGTTTGAATTTGCACACAAGTAGTGTCCCTTTTCTTCTAAGTTGTATTAGCAAAGCCTATGTTATTTGGTCTTGTCTTCCTTTTTTCTTAGGCCATTTTTGGCTGTTACTTAGTTACTTTTTCTGTCTTCTATTCTTTTTTCTTCTTGCCGAATTTGGAAAAGTTGATCAGCGGAGAGAGTTCCAACTACTGATGGTTACAAATATATTAATTCTTTTTTCTAAGTTAAAAAGGTAGATTGTTTTAGTAAAAAAAGTTTTATATGTACTAACTTTGGAAAATTTTGAATTTTCTTATAAAACTTTTTTTTTACTAAGACAACCTATCTTTATAACTTAGCAATAGTTGTTCAAAATAAAATTTTATGTTATATGGGGTCATTTCAATAGAAACAGCCCATTTTTACTTTTTTTTGAAAATTTATTTTTTTCGATTTTCTAATAGATATACTTGGTAAAAAGATTTACGATAAGTCACAAGATCAAATTGCATAATAAAAAAATCCGTAAAGTACAAAAAACTAGAAAGACATAGAAATCTAAAAATAGAAAATCAAGATTTCTAGATCGACAAGAATTTAATAGAATAATCTATAAATGAAGATCTTTGAAATTCTTATGATAAAAATTAACTTCCTTTAACTTCCTTTAACTATTTTAACTACGTAATAAAATTGGTTTAATTTTTTTTTTATAAAAAATTGTGCCAAAACTTAAGAAAACTTCAGGTCTTTCAGCTAATTAAAAAAAAAAGCCTTAACGTTAATTTCAAGTGGGTTAGATTCAGAATTATACAAAATGACTGCCTTTTTGAAATTGGTTAAAAAGCTACTAACACAGTGCACCGGTATTTTATAGAACTAGTGTTGTGAATTGTTCTTTAGGATGTAACAAGGTAATTGGCTAGTTACGACAGTTATGCGCAAGGTAGGGGTGCACAACAGATTTGTATTTTGTTTCAAGTGAATTTGTCCAAAACTAGCACTAACAAAGTTTTTCTTTTTTGGTTTGAGTTCAAAGCTACCAGCAATGGCTTCTTTAGCAAATTAAACTACAAAAACGAAGTCTTTTTTTTTTAATATAATTAAGGACTGCTAGTATTTTTTGCCGTTGGAGTAAATAATCTATACAGACGTAACGAGATAATAGGTTGGTTACGACAGTTTTGTGCAGGGTAGGGACGCATGACAGGTCTGAAATAATAAATTTTTCAAGTGTATTTAGTTCAAAACCACCCCTATCAAAATTTTTCTTTTTAATTTTAATAGATTGAGTTCAAAAGCTACAAGCAAAGTTTCAGTGAATTGGGTTCAAAACTACCAAAGCGAGGTTTTTTTTTTGAATCTAATTTAAACCTACTTGCATTTTTTTGCCATTGGAGTTGAATGTACTCTATGGACGTAACAATGTAATAGGCTGGTTACGACAGTTATGCGCGGGGTAGGGGTGCATGACAGATTTGTAATAATAATTTTTTTTAAGTAGATTTGGGTTAAAAGCTATCACTAACGAAGTTTTTCTTTTTAATTTTAATGGATTGAGTTCAAAAGCTACCAGCAAAGTCTTCTTAAGTTTCAGTGAATTGGGATCAAAACTACCAAAATGAAGATTTTGTTTTTTGATCTAATTAAAACCTGCTAGTATTTTTTGCCATTGGAGTGTGAATGATCTCTATGGATATAACAAGGTAATAGGTTGGTTATGACAGTTATGCGCGGGGTAGAGGCGCATGACAGATTTGTAATAATAATTTTAAGTGGAGTTGGTTCAAAGCTATTACTAAAAAAAGCTTTTTTTTTAATTTTAATGAATTGAGTTCAAAAGTTACTAGCAAGTCTTCTTAAGTTTCAGTAAATTGGGTTCAAATTACCAAAGCGAAGTTTTTTTTTTTGAATCTAATTTAAGACTGCTAGTATTTTGACATTGGAATGAATATATTATGAATTATCTCTACAGGCGTAACAAGGTAATAGGCTGGTTACAACGGGTATGTACGGGGTAAGGCGCATGACGTATTTGTAATAATAATTTTTTTAAGTGGATTTGGTTCAAAGCTATCACTGATGAAGTTTTCTTTTTAATTAATGAATTGAGTTCAAAAGCTACCAGCAAAGCCTTCTTAAGTTTCAGTGAATTGGGTTCAAAACTACCAAAGCGAAGTTTTTTTTTTTTGAATCTAATTTAAACCTACCAGTATTTTTTGCAAAATGATCTCTACGGACGTAACAAGGTAATAGGCTGGTTACGACGGTTATGCGCGGGGTAGAGGCGCATGACAAATTTGTAATAATAATTTTTTTTAAGTGGATTTGGTTCAAAGCTATCACTAACAAAGTTTTTCTTTTTAATTTTAATGGATTGAGTTCAAAATTTAAAAGTCTTCTTAAGTTTTAGTGAATTGGGATCAAAACTTTCAAAGTGAAGTTTTTTTTTTGAATCTAATTAAAACCTGCTAGCATTTTTTGCTATTGGAGTGGATATATTGTGAATAAACTTACAGACGTAACAAGGTAATAGGTTGTTTACGACGGCTATGCGCGAGGTAGGGGCATATGACAGTTTTGTAATAATAATTTTTTTTAAATGGATTTTGTTCAAAGCTATTACTAATGAAGTTTTTCTTTTAATTTTAATGAATTGAGTTCAAAAGCTACAGGTATTAATAAAGTCTTCTAAATTGGGTTCAAAACTACCAAAGCGAAGGTTTTTTGTTTTTTTGAATCTAATTCCATTGTAGTGGATGTATTGTGAATGATCTCAACAGACATAGAAAGGTTATAGGTTGGTTACGATGGTTATGCGCGTGCATGACAGATTTGTAATAATAATTTTTTAAGTGAATTTGGTTTAAAACTACCACAAATGAAGTTTTCTTTTTAATTTTAACAACAGCTACCAGTAAAGTTAAGTTTTAGTGGATAAAACTACCAAAGCGAAAATTTTTTTTGATTCTAAAAAGCAGTTAGTACTATTTGCCATTGGAGTGGATGTTTTGTGAATGATGTAATAAGATAATAATAATAAGTTGGTTATGACGGTTATGTGAGGGGGTAGGAGCACATGACAATACGCGTACAATAGTAATTCTTTGATTTAAGTACTTATCTCAATGAATTCAATAAAAAGTTTAATTAGCTAGTTTGATCAAATATCAATCAGATTTTTTGTTGAGTCAATTGAATTAGGTATTTGAGAACGCCTTAGGTAACTCTTTCTATATAAATTCAACTACAATTGATTGTTGAAGTCGATTTGAAGCCAGTTTGAAAAACTGGTCTAAAATTTAAATAAAATTAGCTAATTAGAGTGTTTTACTTATAATTACAAGCATTTATGCATTTTTTTACAATATAAATTTTTCAATTATAAAAATTTGGATTGTTATTTATATAAATTTCATGATTATTGTTTGAATAATTATTGTATTATTGTTAATTTTTACAAAAAAGACCCATATTTCTGAATTGGATGCAGCAAGTATTTAGTTTTAGTGGACAGCAGGTTTTACTGTATAGGTGCATAATAATATGCATTTGTATATTATCTTGAGACCTTGCACGTTATCTCAGAATATACATGCATGATAATTATTCTAATTTTGAAAATTTTTCTGAGAATATGCATGTAGAACATGTTATTTTGGGACGCGCTATTCGAGACGCGCATGGGCATTATTTTAAGTCAAATATGAATTTTTATTATGAAAATTCTGTATATACATATTAAAATTTATAGAAAAATTATTCTTTTAAAATTTTTAGATTTTATTTTGTAAAAAATATCTATTTTTTCATTGAATAAAAATATTTTTGAAGAAACTTATATAGAAAATACACAATTACAAACAGATCTTTCAAATTTGCAATTTCAATATTTAGTTCAAGAAGATAATGATTTACCTTTATCTGAAACATTTGAAATTTTTGAAAATACAGAAAATAATCTTTTAGAAAATGAAATATGGACTGAGGAAGAACTTTCAAAGTTTAAAGCAATATATTATAAAACAATAGATACTTTAGAAAAACAAGATGATGATCAAAAATTAGAAGAAAAAATAAATTTATTACAAAGTAAAGATTTTAAAAAATCTTATGAAAAAGGATGTTGTGAAAAAAACTGCTTACAAATCCAAGTTGAATATCCTATAGCTTTAACTAGATATTTAAATTTTAAAAATCTTTCTAAGTCTTTTCAAGATATGTATTTGTTAGGTATAATTGCTGCTACTAAACAGGCTAAAATTATTAAAAATTCAAAAAAATCTAAACTTATTACAGAATATACTTTTGAAGGAAAATCAATTTGTTCAACTGCTTTTAAAATAATTTATGGACTTGGTGATACACGATGGAAAAATTTAAGAGATCATTTTGTAGAAAATGATATTAATTTATGTGTCAATTCAAATACTGGAAAAGTTAGCAATCGAGCAATATCCTTTGAAACAGTAATGAAAGTTATTACTTTTATAGGAAATTTTGCAAAACAAAATGGTTTACCATCTCCAGGTAATGTTTTTTAAAATGATAAAATATTTTTTTTGTTATAAAAAAATATTTTTTATTAAAAAATTATTTTATTTAAAATTTTATAGGTCGAAGTTTTCGAGACGATACTGTTGCAGTTACATATTTGCCAGCAGATATTTCATATCCATCTTTACATTTAAAATATTTAGAAGCAATTGGAACTAATGATCAATTTGGCAACATTTTTTAGAATTTGAAAAAAATTTTTACCACAAATTAAAAAATTAACTCCACGTAGTGATTTATGTTTAAAATGTAAAGAAATGAGATTTAATGCTAATTATTGGACAACTGAAGAAAAAGAAACTAAAGTTTTAGAATAGCATAAACATATTGAATGGGCAAATAAAGAACGAGAAAATTATAAATAAATTTTAAATTTTATAAAAATAAATATATTTATTTTATTTTATTAAAAATATTAATGTTTTATAATTAAAAATTTATTAGACAACATGTTAAAACAGCATATGAAAATATTAAAAATTTTGAAATTAAAAATATAATACGTCCTGCAAAACCAAATTCTTTAGATATTACAATTCATATTTCTTGGGATTATGCACAACAAATTCAATTACCATATTCATCTCAGCAAGAAGTAAATTATTTTATTAAATTAATAAAAATTTAATTACAAATAATAATTTTTATTTATTATTTATTAGGGCGAACTTTATTTTAAATCTTTATATAAAGTTTATGTGTTTGGAATATGTGATGATGCATTTCCACGCCAAGTAAATATTAATTTTTATATTAAATTTTTATATTTATTCTATATTAATATTTTTAATTTTTTAGGTAAATTATCTTATTAAAGAGAGTGAATTAGTTGGTAAAGGTACTAATACTGTTATTTCTTTAGAGCATAATTATTCTGAATTACATGGATTAGGTAAAAAAAGATTAGTAATTCATGCTGATAATTGTTTAGGCCAAAACAAAAATAATGCAATGATAGCATATTTAGCTTGGAGAGTTTTAACAGGATTACATGATAGTATAAGGAGAATAGAGTTAGTTGGAAGACTATATTTGATCCAGTTGTGTGACCAGATTTCTATTTGTCTAAGTGCTAAGCCCAAAGGTGGGTATATGCTATTGTTGTTTTCATGTTGTTGGTCTGGTAAGCCACAGATATAGCTATAAGTATATAGAGTTCTGTTATAACGCGGAGTATATAAAGGTTTGGTAGATATAGTATTGGGTTGGGGTAGAGCTTGTATAGATTTCTAGTATACTAAATTTGTGCAGTATGGTTTCTATAATTGTTTATAAATCTTTTGTGAAAGTAGTAGAAGAAGCTTAATAGTAATATTAGCTGCATTTTTATAAGAAGTATGTTGGGATATAATATTGATAAGTGATTTTGGGATATAACCCTGGATTGTGGTGTAAAAAGTTGTAGTATTGAATGGTGTAGATTGTGTAGATGAAAGGCAATAATGAGTTAAAAGATTGTTGCGTAGCTGTTGTAATTCATTGAGAGATAAATCTGATAAATCTGAAAAGAAGTATTGTATAATTATGTTTTGGATAATATTTGAGATACTGTTTGAGTTTGGGCAAAATAGCCAATGGAATCCATGATCAGTTTGGTTGCATTTAATGCAGGTAGGATGTATATTTGCAGAATTAATAGAGAGAAAATATGAAAGGGTAGGAAGCATGTGTAATATGCATTTAATGCAAAAGGATTTTTGAGAGCTAAGCTAGAAATTTGTATAGTTGTAGGTGCGTTTATGATTGTGGTTGAAGTATAGCCATGTTGCATTCCAATCTATTTGTTGGGCTATAGGAATAATTTGTTGAATTCTATGTTGAGAGGACCACATAGCAATTCTATGTGCATTGCAAATGTTTTTGATAGCACGATGTATAGGTTGTTCTATGTTGTATTTTTTGTAAATGAGACAAAAGGAAGGGTTGTATATATTGTGAGGTTGAAATTCTAAAATAGGAGAAAGATAGTGATTTTTTGCAAGTTCATCAGCTTTGTTGTTGTATATATAATTACTATGTGCTTGTACTTTATGGAATATAATGTTTACTGTAGAGAGAATGATGTACAGTAATAAGGTTAAGAAGAGTGTGCCAAATAGGCCAGTAGTTGTAAAAATATAGTTTGTTGTAGTTTTGTGTTTGTGAGGTTAGAGTATTGTATTTTGAAATAATGGATAAGGAGTCAGTATATATATGTATGTTACTATTTCGAGGGCATGCACTAATTGCTGATAATATAGAAACTAATTCTGCTTCGTATGATGATGGCCAATTTTGAATTTGTGCAAAAAAGGAATGAGAGATCTGGTTATCAAAAACCTGAATCCATGCGATTCCCATAGTGCATCTTGGATCAGAAATGTTAATAACAGAGCCATCAGTATAAAAGGAAAAGTTTGAGAATATAGCATTAGATTGTGCTATAGTTTGAAGTTTTGAAGTAGCAGAGGATTTTAGAAAGATGTCTAAAATAGGGTTGCTATATATTGTAATTTTGGAGAGAGGTGGAATATTAATAAAATAACAAGAGGCAATAGAGTATAGTAGATCTAGGTAGTTAGCATTGAGTTGGAGTTTGTTTATAGGTTAGTATAGATTTTTATACCAAGAAATTTAGTAAATAATATAGCTGATATATCTAGGGTGCAAGTGTTTTGAATTCTGTTTGAGTTTAGAGTACATCCTGAGCAGGGAGTGCAGTGTGCATTTGGTGTAGGATATAAGGATGTAAGGCTAAGATCAGCATGTATTTTCCAGTGTGTTATAAAGATTGTATTTGTAGAGTGATTAAAACGGCGAGCTTTTCCAATTATAATCTCTTGATCTAAGTAGGCTATTAGCCATGGTTTGGATTTGGGGTTGAAGTGGCCAGTTTGAAATAAGAGTGAATTAGTATTAGAGAGATGGAGAGAGATATTAATTTGGTGAGTAGAAGTATTAGATAGAATTTTATTTTCAAGTATACAAAACCAGGTTGGTTTTTTTCTGATATAAGATTAAGAATTCTAGGAGAGATATGTGGCCAAGCTAAAAGTATTGTATTATCATAAGAAATAAATTGTTCTAAGAACATAATAAATTTAGAATGTAGTTGACATTTAAAGGTTATATATTGGGGTGGTTGTGTAGTAAGGATTCAAGTGAGGTATAGGGTAAGTTGATAGTAAATGGGCGTAGAATTTCAGAGTGTGCTACAATAGAAAATTCAAGATGCTTAAGTAATAAATTTATTTTGAAAGTAGTAGAATGTTTGTTAGGACCACCGATAAGAGGATTAGGATATTGTAGTATGTTAGTAGTAGACCATAAATTGTTTTGTAGCTGCTATAGTCGAATATGTGAACTATTGCCAAGAAGGTATGGATCATTAAGCCGAAGCAAAAAAGCAGATAGGTGGTATTGCAATTGTATATCCCAGATGTTTTTGATTCCATAGATATTGTGGTTTAGCATGGTACTATTGGGTGTGTTTCTTGCTAGTTTTGATTTATACTTAGCAACAGTAAGATATTGGGAGAAGATTTTATTGCATGTTGAATGGGTAAAAACTGTATTGTGTATACGATATTCAAGGATAGGTACAATGACATTGTTGATAATATAGCATGTTTGTTTATCTGTAACTTGTTTGGTATCAAGTGTATTAATAAGTTCAGTAGCTTCCTGAGTGATTAATTTGGATTGTATTGTAGATTTGAGTGAGGTAGAGAACCAACACCCAAGAAACTTAAAAGGTGTTTTGGGAGTTTGGCATTAAATATTTTGGTGCATGAAGGAAATAGAATAGAATTGGATACAAGTATAGATTTTTGTGGGTTAACTTTGATATTAGCCATTTGGTAAAATGAAGAGGCTGTATGCAGAATATACACTAAATGCAATTGAGATTCTGCAATTCATAGAGTATCATCCATATATGCAAGAACTGGTGTTGATACTTGCATAGAATCAAAAGTCGGTGGAGAAATGTGGTGTGGCCAAAATACAGAAAACTGATAGTATAAGAGATTTTGCTGATAAGAGGATCATAGTAAATACGCCAGAATAGAGGTGTAATAGTTTTACCTTGATCAATTCTATCTTGAACTTCATAAGAAGGTGTAAGTCCAAGATTGAGTATTACTCTATTAGTTCTTGATGTTAAGAGATTGGTAAGGATTGTAGTAAGTTGTGATGGAATGTTAAGTCTTTGGAGTGATAGAGCAAATAGGTCTATATTAACAGTATCATATGCTTTACTCATATCCTAAGATAAAAGCCAAATTTCCTTTTGGTTGCAATTTGCATCTTCAATAAAGTTGTTGAGTATGTGGATAGGAATATTAGTACTATTGCCAGGGAGTGCAATATAGTTGTGTGGATTAGAGGAAAATATAAAGTTTAAGCGGTTAGTAAAAATTTTTGTGTATAGTTTTTTGATATGTTCAATTAGGCTAATTGGTCTAGTATTATGTAGTGTTCATCAAAAGTTGGTTTTTTGGAAATAGGAAAAATGCGACCATCTTTCCATTGCTTGGGAATTGAGCCTGTTATTAAACATAGGTTTAGTAGTGCTGTGATAGCAGATATAGTTTGTGAACCAACATGTTTTAGCATTACATAGCTAATTCCTGAAGGGTCACATGCTTTGTTGTTGGGAAGGTTGTTGATAGTACTGATAACATCATCAGTATATATATAGGTTCCAGGACAGTATTGTACCATTCTGGTATAATATTGTGTTTGAGGTTATATTCTGTTTGCCAATGAGTAGAAAAAATTTGTCAGTTATAAGCATTATTTGCAGTCTATTGAGTAAAGTGTGATCAGATATAATTTTTGACTTCAAGAGGATCAGTAAGGATATCTGTTTGAGTTTATATTGTCAAAATGAACTGGGTCAGTGTGGCGATTAAGAATACTATTAATCATTTTGGTTGGATGAGTAAGCAATCTTTCACATTTAGTATTAATAGCTGTTTGAATAAGCTGTTTAAGGTGATGAGCATTTTCATGATTTCTGGCATTGTATAGGGGTTTCCAGTATGTTTTGGTTTGGGTTAGCCAGATAGATAGATCAGTTTGGTTAGCAGGTATAGGAGGAATAGAGAATTGGTGTTTAGAGTTCATATTCTGAATATGAGTAGATATTGTAGAAGGAATAGTTTGGTTATGTATTATTGCATATTTGGTCTGTTGCATAATATTTCCAATAGTTTTGAGATCTTTGTACAGTTCAGAGGCTTTAGGTGTAAAGGTATAATGGAAATTTCGAACTGTACATTTTTTGTTAGGAATAGTTTTAAGAGCAGCTGTAATAATGCTAGTTTGAAGTTTGTGCCAGGTGCATTTTAAAGATTCTGTTGAATTAGAGTGTAGAGGAGTATTGTGATAATTAATATTGTTTTGACATTGGGATGAAAACTCTTCCCATTTCTCTTGGTCCATTAATTTATATTGAAAGACTCTATGCTTACAGCATGTCTTGTGACGAAGTTTTGAAGATAGTGCAAATAGAAAACTCTATTTGGAAATAAGAATTAAATAATCACTATGGGTAGTAGCTAGTGGTGAAAGAAGAGAAAAATCTATAAGGTATGGAATTATAGAATCATGTGCCCATATATAGTCAATACGGCTACTTCGATTATTGCGTTGCCAGGTATGTTGGGTATTATTAATATAATCAGCCAAATCAAACATGCAGTTACTATGGAGATAGGAAAGAAGTTTGGTTTTAGCAGTAGAGGCATTAGTAAGAAGAGGAGAAGTATTAAAATCGCCGATAATTATAGGATGTAAATTTAAAGAGAGTGCTTGCTGTATCCATAAGATGATAGCTTCTTGTGATTGGCTACGTATATTTTGGTTAGTGGAGGAAAGGTAAATGAATATAATTCGAAATTTGAAATCATGTTTGAAAAATAGGTCAATTGCATCTCCAGGATGTGTATGTATATTGTGGATATGAGGTTTTAAAAGGTTATTAATTATGATAGTAGTGCCCTCTGCTGAGTTGTTAAGGCAGGACCAAAAGTATGAGAAATGTTTATTGTTAAAGAACTTTTTTGGTTTGGAGTCAGAAAGTTTTGTTTCGGTAATACTACAAATTTGAATGTTATTAGACAGGCAGAATTCTTCTCAAAGATGCCTTTTAAGAGGGGTATTATAACCTTGAAGATTGTGAGTAGCAATAATAAGGTCAAGGGCTGAAGGTAAGACGTTTGGTTGGGGTGTTCTGTGTAGCGAGTGTGGTATAAAAGTTGATGTAGATAATTCTGCATTGTTTGTAAACAATACATTCTCACTGTTGTTAATTGGTGTATTTGATGTTGAATTGCTTGATTTAAGCTCTATATTACAAAAGGTTGGTAGCTCCCCTAAAGGTGAGATTATAAAGTGACCTGGTAGTAAGTTTTCATATGAAAGGTAAATATGTGCTTCTGTGAAGAATTAGTCAATTTGAGGATGTGGTTTGACAGAAATTTTGATATATTGGTCTGAATAAAACATGGGGTAATATTCTAGTATATATTGCAAGAAAGTGCCTACAGTTTGTGGAGAAGGTAGAGCTTGTAGTTTATGATAGAAAAGAAATTTATTGTAACATGTTGTTGGGTTATATATTTCAGGAGAGTTAAGATCAGAATAATTATAGTTTCTGTTATTTAAGGAGTTTGTAGGAATTTTGATTTCTTCATCACTAAAATCTTTTACAAGTAGCGATTCATCTTAAGTTTCTGATATTAGGTAGTTGTTAGAGTTAGCATTAGTTGATGGTAAAGAGGTATTGAAGAAGTGTTGTACTTCAGAATGAGATGATGATATGATATCTGAAGTATTATAGTTGTTTTTGTAGAAACACTTGCCATTTTAAGCTCGGTTCCACAGCTGCGCAGGGTACTATACCTGCCCTGTACATTGGGTCTGGCTGTCATAATCTTGGTCCTCCGCATAAATAGGCTATCCTACCTGCCTACTTACATCATTCTTCTCTATAAATGGCCTGCTTAATGTAGAGTACTTCAAAGTTATAGAGGCAGTAACTGCATCTATGTTTTCTACAGAAGAAGTTATTAAAAAGGAGAATTGGTTTGATTGTCAGAAGTATTATTGTTTATAGTATTTGGAGTGAAAAAAAGTGTATCATTATTTGCTATAGGAGTTGTAATTTTGAAATGATTGATAATGAATTCCTCTGCCTGTGAAAAGTATTTTTTATTGTATTTTTCTTGAATTTGTTTAATAGAGAATTTGGGTTGAAATCTAATATCATAGAAAGTAATTACTCTAGCAAGTATATGTAGATTGATATTAGGAGTTATAAGAAATTCTAATGCCTGTTTTAGATCCATATCTTGAATTTTGTCATTTGTTGTAGCAGTATAAAGTTACTTTTTAAGATAACAGTAGAAGTAGTAGGTATATCGTTCAATAGTTTCTGATACATCATTTTCTTCTGCAAATTTTTTTGCTGTTTTTGTAGCAAGTTCTTTGAGTTTAGTAATAGGTATGGGTTTGGTAAAGGTTGCAGCATCTGGCTGGTTTTGAGAAAAGATTTCAAGTTCAAGCTCTGGAAGAATCCAAATTTTTTCAGTTAGATTTTCTGGTGTCTGATTGTATTAAAAGATTCTTTGAAGTAATATAATGAGAGAGATTTAATATTATGATCTTCTTTAGTTGTAATTATAATGCATTTGTCTTGGTTACGGATATGTAAGTGAAAAAGTGCAAGTTTGCATAATTCTTTAGAAAGTTGTTTAAGTGAGTTAATAGATAAAGGATTATATGAGGTAGGTAGTAACTTTTTGTATTCTTCAAGTAATTTAAGGTATATTTGATATTTGATATAATTTTGAGTTTTTTGTTTGTCTATGTTATTAAATTGTAGTTTATATCTCTCAAAAAATGGTTCAAACCATTTGTTGAATATTCTAGTAAAGGGTTTAAGAGAGGGAATTTCAAAATTAGTTTGAAAGTCAGTAGTTGGTATATTTAAAGTAGTATGAATATTAAATCTACTATTTTTTTGTATATCAAAGAGAGGTGTATTTGGTTTATTATATATAATTGTATAATTAAAGGATGCCATAATAGGTTTTAAATCAAGATCTTCAATAAATTTAGAATAGTCAATTGTTTGGTATTTGTCATGTAGATAGAGATGTAAACGTGCAAGATTAATTGCAACTTTTTTCTATTAAAAGTTGAATAAGGTGAAATGGAGTAATGTGAGTGAAAGATCTTAGCATAATTTAGTTTTGTAAAAAGAATAATAGTAAAGTTTTTAAGTAGATTTTTAAGTGTATTATGGTATACTTGAAAGGGATAAGATATGGTTTGGTCTAGAGAAAGATTATGACTATCAATAAATTCAACAAGAAATTTTGGTTTGTCGTTAACCATTTTGTTAAGTAAGTAATTAAATGAGTATTTTTGTGGTTCTTTGTTGGGATTGTGTTTAGTTTGGCCTAGTGATTCATTTGATTTAATAGGTTGACCTGGTGTAAAATCTTTAAGATAAGGCTTAATAAAAAAGAAGAGTTGTTGGGCAAGTTTAGTAGAAAGTTTATTATATTGTTCCATTTCAGAGGTAATTGGAAAGTTAGTAGCCCAATCAAATAAATCTGAAGGACTTTTGTGAGTGTTGGGTTTGGATTTTGAACTTTTTGGTTGTTGTTTTTTAAGGTGCTGTTGTTGTTTTGGCTGTTGCTGTTGCTGTTGTTATTGTTTTTTAATTTTAATTTGTTTGCTTCATTGTACAAGTTTTTCAAGAAAATTGAGCTTTTGTTCTTTTGTAAGCATAAAACAATAATAAAAATAGCAAAAGAAAAGTTGTTTTGAGTTTATTTTTTTTGAATAAGAGCTAATTTAAAATCTTGAGCAAGTTTAGCACATTCGTAATGTAATAAACGTCCTTTGAAGATACAACATTTGGTGTAGTCTGGTGTGTGTTGTTCATTTGAAGAAATTTTGACACAAGGAATATCCTTAGCATTGCATAAAAAACAAGTGTGAAAATGTTGGGAGTGAGAAGTAATGGCTGTAGGAGTTGGATCTTTATGATAGGTTGGAAATAGTATTCTAGACTGTGCATCTCTAAGATCAAGATTTTGAGTTGTAAGTTGTTTTATAGGTGATTTGGGAACAGTATCTTTAATTTTAGAAAAATTTTTTCAATATTGATAGTTGGAGAAGTATCCATAGGAATAGGTCCTTAAGAAAGTGTTTTGGTAGTAAGTTCAGTAGGAATACGGTAATATTGGAAGGTAAAACTAACATGGTATTTTTTACAAATACAAGTGCTAATTGTTGGCTGGGTTGGTACTGAAAAGTAATAATACGTATTTTTAATTTTGGTTTCACAATTAGGAGAACTAAAAGCTGATGGCATTACTTAAGTATTGCAGCATCTGCTTCTTTAAGGGTAGGGGGTATGTAGATCATTTACCATATGATTTTTGTGGTATTGATTTTTTCTTTTTAAAGTTTAGTAAAATTTTTTAAGCAAATCATTTAAATTATTAAATAAAATCATAAAACAGGTTTTTGCAATTCTAAAAATAGTAAAATTATCAAAATTGGTTGAATATTCATCAAGTTATAAAGATTTAAATTTTAGGTGTCGAAAGTTGTTTACAAAAATCATATGATGATTATATAATATCGACCAATCAAAATTAATTATTTTGTGTAACTTGGGAAAAGTTGAGCAAACTGGGGGAAACTTTATTAGTCCGAAGAATTCTCACAGGTAGAGCAATAGTACACCCGATGTCCGTGTGTTAACAAATTCTGGATCCTGATTGGCTAGATCAGGTGTAACATAAAAAAACAACAATCAAAACAATAAAAAACTGATGCTTATTGGCTAGTTCAGGTGAAACATAAAAAAATTGATTTTATATTTGTCCTTCGGACTTTAAATGGGTCCCATTTTCCTAGTTATATATAGAAGTATAATTTTTTAAATATATAATATTAAAATTTTACTATTATAAAATGTGTGTTTTGTTCTATATATTATAAAATTTTAGTCAAATTTGGTTGCAACTATAAAAAGTTTTATTAGTAGCACATTTTCAATTTCTATATAAATTTCATTGCACCACGAAAATCATATGATAAATAATCTACATACTGCTACCCTTAATAAATACTCCAAATTGATCTTTGTATTTAGGATAAAAGTAGTCAATATCATAGGAATCAGGTTCTTCACTAGTAAGTGTAGACAAGTTGAAAGTATCAAATTGTATAGTAAGCTTTGTAAATATAGAACCAAGTAGTATATATGTAGAATTAAAGAAGAGAGTTCTGATTTAATAAATATAATAATATAATAGAAATCAAAGAGAGCTTCACAATAAGGTATAATTTTTTTGTGTAATATAGTACCAACAAGTCAGTTTAGATTACACAGGTCACGTGATATATAGATCACATGTTACACAGGTCACGTGTTACACAGATCAAGTGTTACACAAATTAGACTAAATTATAAAGTTAGATAACTTTAGCAAAAAAGTCAAATATTTGTTTTGTGTATAATTAATTAATAATTTGTGCAAATTAATAAGAGAACCAATAATTCTGGTTATTGAAAAATGTGGGTAACTCAGTTTTATATTACACAAAAAACGCCTATAGAGTTTTTTGTAGCAGAAAAAGGGAAAAAAATAAAATAAATAAAATAAAAAATTAAAGAAAAAATTAAAGATATTTTAAATGTATCTTAGTCAGTTTTAGGGCTACAAGCATAAATACAGCTTGTTATGACAGGAAAGATGAGTTCTTTAACTTTTCTTTAGTTTGTAAAATAGATTTAGAATACTGTTTTTAGTGTATTTTGTAAAAAATACAAATTCAGACCAGAGAGCCTTTGGTTGGTGAGTTTAAAAGTTTTTACAGTAATAATTTGATATTATATGTATTTTTAAAAGAAGAGCAAGTTTATTTAGATGTAGAGATTAAATTAACTTAGTAATATTTTAAGATAGCATTTTTTTTAAAAAAATTAGTTAGAAAAAATTGTGTACAATTGATGGACAAAAAGAGTTTTTTTTAGAATTTTATTAATAAAATTCTATAAAATCTTATAATTCATAAATTTTTATTAATAAATTCTAACTTTGTGCACTAAGTAAACTTGTAAAACATTTAAAAATATACTAAATTAGCATAATTATTTTCATTTTACTTGAAATTTGAAGAAAAGATGCATAATTTTGGATTTTTGATCAAAAAAGTCAAAATCGTGCATCTGTTCTCCAAATCTTAAGTAAAATAAAAACCATTTTGCCATTTTGATATATTTTTAGATGCTCTACAAGAGGACCCCAAGCAATTTATGAACAGCTAACTATTTTAAAAAATTGTTATATTTCTAAAAATGAGAAAGATCTACAGAAAAACAGTCAAAATAAGTATTAATATTACTAAATATAGAAAAGATCTATACAAAATAGTTAAAAATAAGCAAAAGCAAATTGTCACCTATCTATGTATAGCTCGAGTCCTTCTACAAGCTTACTTAGTGCATAAAGTTAGAATTAATTATTAAAATTTTCTGAATAATAAGATTTTATAGAATTTTATTGATAAAATTCTATAAAATCTTATAATTAACAAAGTTTTACTAGTTAATTCTAACATTATGCACTAAGTAAACTTGTTTAGCATCTAAAAATAAATTCAATCAGCAGAATTGTTTTTATTTTACTTAAAATTTGAAAAAAAGATGCTTAAATTTGACTTTTTGATCAATAATCCAAAATATACATCTATTCTCCAAATTTTAAGTAAAATAAAAACAATTCTGCCATTTTGATATATTTTTAGATGCTTTACAAGTTTACTTAGTGCATAAAGTTAGAATTTATTAATAAAAATTTATGAATTATAAAATTTTATAGAATTTTATTAATAAAATTCTGTAAAATCTTATGATTAAAAATTTTACTAGAGTGTGGCAACTTAGGGAAGTTGGTAAGTTGTCACCCCCAAGTGGCAGGTCTAGGGTTCAAATCCTACTGGCGATGTTTTGGAAAAATAGACCTGTATTACAGTAACTGTTTCCTGTCAATCGGTTGGGTATATTACCTGTAGTCCTTGGTTACTATCTCGAATAGGAGCTTTCAGCTGAAGTTGTGTCCAGTGACACAGACAAATCCAAGGAACTAGGGAAACGGAAACCCATTTGGAAAGTCCCAAGTAAGGAGGTAGCAATGATCTTTGACAGTGCTACCAGAACCAGAATATTAGAAACTGGAGCTGGAGAACTGGACGATATGACCTTCGGAAGAGAGGGTCCACCAACCTGGCCACCAGAGTCGTACCGGAGGAAAAGGACCTATGTTCTAGAATTAGGTACTAGGAAAAGAAAAACCATAGTAGCACCTAATGCTGGGTAGATCAACCCTTCTGGGCCAACTGGATTAGAAATTTGGGGTATCCGGTGATGGACCAGTAGGAAAGTAATGGTGAGTACTGGGGTCAGTTGAACCTTACAAGGGCAAAAGTAGGTAACGCAAGTTACCGAAGCGTAAGTAATACCTGTGCGGGACAGGAACTGCTCTATCGAGTGTACCTCGAGGATAAATTAGTTCTAAGGGAATGTTGTTAGTATCCAGAACTGTCTTTGACTGACTAATATATCAGAGGGCTGTGCTGGCGATACAAGTAGGATTGATATACAAAGCTTGGACTAGAGGGTTTAAATAGGCAATCCCCTAGTTGGTTTGTAGGTATAGCAGCTAGTGTAGAACCTTTGGGCAGGCTACTTCAATTAGACAACCAAAAGTTGTACATGTGGCTAGTTGTACCCTTATTTAATGTAACTCAATTGTGGGGTGCCCAAAGAGGCACCCTTGATCTACAGGCTTGATTAAATAAACTCTCACCCAGAGCGGGAACTTTGACATAAAATAAAAAAAATAAAATAAAAATTTTACTAATTAATTCTAACTTTATGCACTAAGTAAGTATCTAAAAATACATAAATCACCATAATTGTTTTTATTTTACTTGAAATTTGGAAAAAAGATGTTTAAATTTGACTTTTTGATCAAAAATCCAAATTATGCATCTATTCTCCAAATCTTAAGTAAAATAAAACCAATTTTGCTGTTTCGATGTATTTTTAGATGCTCTACAAGTTTAATTAGTGCATAAAGTTAAAATTTATTAATAAAAATTTATAAATTATAAGATTTTGGATTTTATTAATAAAATTCTGTAAAACCTTATAATTAACAAAATTTTACTAATTAATTCTGACTTTATGTACTAAACGAACTTGTTTAGCATTTAAAAATACACCAAATCGGTATAATTATTTTTTATTTTACTTGAAATTTGGATAAAAGATGCTTAAATTTGACTTTTTTGATTAAAAATCCAAAATTATGCATCTATTCTTCAAATTTCAAGTAAAATAAAAATAATTATACCGATTTATATATTTTTTAGATTCTAAACAAGTTTACTTAGTGCATAAAGTTAGATTTAATTAGTAAAATTTTGTGTATAATAAGATTTATAGAATTTTATTAATAAAATTCTATAAAATCTTATGATTCACAAAATTTTACTAATTAATTCTAACTTTATACACTAAGTAAACATGTTCAGTATCTAAAAATATATCAAAACAGCAGGATTGTTTTTATTTTACTTGAAATGTGGAGAAAAGATGCTTAAATTTGACTTTTTTGATCAAAAATCCAAAATTATGCATCTATTTTCTAATTTTCAAGTAAAATAAAAATAATTATTCTATTCTGATGTATTTTTTGGTGCTTAACAAGTTTACTTAGTGCATAAAGTTAAAATTAATTAGTAAAATTTTGTGAATTATAAGATTTTATTGAATTTTATTAATAAACTTCTATAAAATCTTATGATTTTAGTACTATAATTTGATAGAATAATAAGATTACACAAACTAAGCACTACAAATTTGTGTAACTAAATAGCTTTGAGCCAAATTTTTATTGGTAATGTGACCTTGTTTTGTGGCTTGGGTCATGTGATTTAGGCCAGAAGTAGCCCAGAAGTAGGACCGGAGACCAGATGAAATAACAAGGACCCCGAAATATACATAGATAGGTCAGGTATGAGTTTGCTTATTTTTGAGCCTTTTTATACAAATCATTTTTATTTATAGTAATTTTTTGCTTATTTTTTGAAGGTTTTTTTGCAGATCTTTCCTTTTTTAGTAACCCTATAATTAACCTGACCCATCTATATATATTTCGAGGTCCTGGGTGGCATTAACAAAAATAGGGGTAGCAATAGCAGTTCCCTATTTTTATTATAATTTTTATTATAAAGCTATTTTAAGGGTCATGTCCCATGACTGATAATAATTATAAGATATTGGTGATTAATATCATTAAATTTGTTTTGTCAGAGCAAATGATTGGCTGACATGTGCCACGTAATGGCACATTTCGACCAATCATTTGTTCTGACAAAACAATTTTGTGATATTTATTATCGCATGATCCAATATCGATGTTATCGTGCAATTATAATCATGATTTAAAAGTTGTGATTGGCTAACTGAGTTTTAATTTGTGATTGTTGTACTTATGTAATAACATACAAAAAATAACAATAAGAAATTTTTTCATAATCATATGAGTTTGCATGATAAATAAAGTTATTTAAACATTTATATTAAAGGGAATTGCTATTTCCACCATGGTATTTGCTATTTTCACTATAGTTACACAAAATTTTCTATTTAGAATTTATGCACTTGTATTACACAAAGGCCCAGTGCATTGTTTTTGCAAAAATAATTTTTGGTTACACATAGTGCTCCTACGGACTGGACTCGAACCAGACTTTAGTCAAGACTGAGTCTGGTCTGATTTTTGGACCGGACTCAGACTTTTATAGTTAAGTCTGAGTCTGGTCTGGGTCTGGTCCAAAGTCTGCAGACTGGCCTGAGTCCAAATATATATATGTATTTTTTGGTGCTGAATAAGTTTACTTAGTGCATTTTGTTAGAATAAATTAGTAAAATTTTATGAACAAAAAGATTTTATAGAATTTTATTAATACTAAAAAATCTTATAATTCGCAAATTTTTATTAATTAAGTCTAACAAAATGCACTAAGTAAACTTGTTCAGCACCTAAAAATGTATTAAAACTGCCTATTTGTTTTTATTTTACTTGAAATTTAGAGATTTGATGCACAATTTTGTATTTTTGATCAAAAAAGTCAAATTTTAATATTTTAACTTCAAATTTCAAGTAAAATAAAAACAACACTGCCAAATTAATGTATTTTTAGATGCTGAACAAGTTTATTTAGTGCATTAAGTTAGAAATAATTAGTAAAATTTTGTGAATCATAAGATTTTATAGAATTTTATTAGTAAAATTCTATAAAATCTTACAATTCACAAATTTTTATTAATTAATTCTAACAAAACACACTAAGTAAACTTGT
>QKWP01003363.1:15151-25579 GCA_003550325.1 Gigaspora rosea | reverse complement strand
TTTATACAAAAAGTATACTCCATGTAGTAACTTTTCTAAATTATTAATAAAAATATAAGCAAGGCCTCACCTTAATACCAAAAAAAAAATAATAATAATAATAAAAATCTGTCTTATAGATTTGTTACTTTTAGTCTAAGCTACAATTTTATTAGAATAGATTTTTATTTTTATTATAAATTTAAAAAGTTATTAGAGCCTAAAGTTACTATATAATCAAAAATTTGCTGTTTAATATATAAAAAGGACTTAATTAGGCATCGCATGCTGCGATGTGCTTGTATATCGCACCCTAACGATCTACCAATTAAATTTGAAGATCAGGTGTAACATGCAAATTTTCTTTGTGTAACAAAATGAAGAAATTTTTCTAAAATTTGTAATATCAAAAAATTTCATCTACTTACCCACCTTTCACACTCTAACAAAAAAATTCCTTGCAAAATTTTGTATATACTATTATCTACTCTAACTTCTAGCACTAACTCTTACCAGTCCCTTATCCTAACCTTATATGAATTTAATTTTTTGTTATATAGAACATTTGTTACATGGATTTACAATATATGTTTACATATATGTGTGCGATGAATTAGTATATCGCAAAGTGCGTTGCATATATTTATCCTATAAAAAAATTGTTTTTATAGATTTTTAATCAATTAGAATCTTGTTATTCCTAGGTGAGTCTTGACCACTCTTGTAGGTTTAGATCGCAGATAAACTAGTCTGAGCTTCTATTCTTGTATGTAATTTATATGTATTTGTCCCTGCCTGTACAATTTAAGTTTTTATATATTATATGTAATTACTTATATAAATTACTCAATAAAGATATATGCAAGGCCTTACCTTAAAAAAAAAAAAAAAAGAATCTTGTTATTCAAAAAAGCCAATCAAATTTGAGTATGAATTTCAAAATTTGGTACTTCTAAAAAAAATTAAATATTTCTTGCTATTCAGTACTATAGCTAGAATATCTTATAATATTTAGAAAAAATGTATGTATCGCTCAATTATATATCGCACTCTATAAGTACAGGTGTAATATGAGATCAAAACAATAAAAAAACAAACTACTTTACTTGATTTTAATTAGGGTTAGGGTAGGGTAAGTACTGGTACTGGGTAAGTGCAGTCTTGGATTAGAGTGATGTATAGTTTATATCAAAATTTTGCAAGAAATTTTTTTTGTTAAAACACGAAGGGCTGTTTCCTATTCAAAATTTTGATTTAAGTTTTTTGTATTTTTTATGTTAACACTTGATTCTGAAATTTGATTGGTTGGGCGATAAATAAGAGTATCGCACTGTGCGATATATAGATAACTCCTAATATTTATATTTACTTAATAAAAAAAAAACAGATTTTGATTAGTAAAAAAAAAATAAAAATAAAATAAAAAAATTAACCAATCAAATTTTTGGTAGAAGTAGGAGTTAGCTATTTAGTAAACTTTAATCATTTAATAAATGATTCTCTTCTTATTAGAGTTTCTATTTGGTAAAAGTTTTGCTAATCAATTAGCTACCAACTATAGTTGCAACTAATCGATTATTCATATCACATAGCATTATCAGATAATTAGCCAATCAAACCCAAGTAATCAATACAGATCAGCCCAACTAAATAGAATATCTTAGAATTATATTAATTAAATGATTAATTGATTAGTTGTTTAAATTCTTCAAATCAATTAGTTGAAAAGTTGGCAACTAGTTGGTATTTTAACTAATGATTTAAAACACTACTCATACAGAAATTTGTGAAAACCTTATTCTGTACTTCTATACTGTATGTTGTTAATTTAAAAAAAGAGTTTTTATTAATACAATATTAAAAAGAACATGGTTGTATAAATTTTATATATCTATAAGCTTTTTTAATTTGTACCAATAAAATATCTTTTTTTAATTTTGTATAACTATGAGCCTTTTTAATATTATACCAATAAAAACTTTTCTTTTTTATAGATTAACAATATGTAGGGTGCAGGATAAGATTTTTGCAATTTTTTGTATAATTTCAAACCTTTTTAATGTTGTACCAATAAAAACTTCTCTTTTTTGTAAATTAAGAAGTGCAGAATAAGATTTTTCACAAATTTTGTGTGATTTTGAAACTTTCTTAATAATATTGCACCAATAAAAACTCCTTCTTTTGTAGATTAACGATATATAGGAGTACAGGATAAGATTTTTGTATAACTATGGCCTTTTTAAATAGCACCAGATTAATGATCTAACATTACATAGTGCAACAGTATCCGTTTTAATTTATTATAAAACGATATATTTTATACATTTTTTTTACATGGCTTTTAACGAATTGAGCAAACAATTATTACAAAATAACGATTATTACAATGAATTGAGCAAACGATAATTACGTAGCTCTGTATACAGTACCTGGTGCGACGCATATTTTAGAATACTATTTATATTATACATGATATTTAATACATGATTCTTAATATGATATAAAAATTATGTCATAAAATATTGAACGCAGCTCCCGGAGTTATTTTAAAAAAGTATGCTCAAAATTACAAATTACATGAAAATTAGCTTACCGTGTCTGTACCTATGCCTAATAAAAAGCATAGGCAAGATACAGGCACAAAATTTTAGGCATGAGGAGTTGACTGGCCTGCAGTATCTAGTCATCAAGAGCAGGGCATGGTAAAAAAGGTGGTGCAGCAACAGTAAATATAGCCACAGTTGTGGATAGGGTTCCAAACCGGATTG
Source organism: Gigaspora rosea (assembly GCA_003550325.1). NCBI lineage: Eukaryota > Fungi > Glomeromycota > Glomeromycetes > Diversisporales > Gigasporaceae > Gigaspora > Gigaspora rosea. The sequence goes on along the minus strand of QKWP01003363.1, from coordinate 22,832 downwards.
AAAATCTCCAACCGTGACCCGTCGGGTGAAAACCGATTGGAACCGGTTATCCGAAACTAAAACCGATTATCTGATTAAAAATGGGTCACCCGATTGTAATCAGGTAATGCTAATCAGATAACCCAGATACCCAATTACCTNAATATAGCCACAGTTGTGGATAGGGTTCCAAACCGAAACTAAAACCGATTATCTGATTAAAAATGGGTCACCCGATTGTAATCAGGTAATGCTAATCAGATAACCCAGATACCCAATTACCTATATATTACAGCACATTTGTAAAAATAATTTGTCCCCAAAACTTAAATTTGAGGACAAAAAATTAGTTAAATTTGACAAGCGCGCCGTAATGAAAAATATCGTTGCAGGTCAACATAATAAAAGAAATCGGATTACCTGTTTTTCAATGGGTGACCTGTTTGTGTTATATTAATCCAGTTGGCATATTTAAACCAGTTTGTCAAAATTGTGATCCGGTTGACATTTTTTCGGTTCGGTTGATCGGTTGGATGGTTAACCGGATTGGATGTTGGAACCCTAGTTGTGGATGTTAGTCTTGGAGATAATGAACGCATTTGCTAATTAGTGTTTTTTGCATTTCATCAAAATGATACCGAGATTGGTGCGTTCAGGATTATGGTCCGGGAAATCATTGTTCACTTGAAAATCTATGATAATTTTCAAGCCTAGAAACAGTAATAAATTTTTTAATCTAACACTAAATTCTGTGTAATCTGTAATCACGCATCATAATTAGTGCAAAAAATAGACGCTTTTATATTTGTGCATTATTTCAGGTCATTTGTGCGCAAACTTATATTTTCTGCTTTTTGCTTTGGTAAATTTAGTTACAAATCAGAAAACTCAAGATGTTACAAAAATGGTTGCGGTGTACCATATTTTCGCGTTAATTAGAGTACACGTTAGTGATATGGGCTGGCTCTGGCCCAACGGCTGGCTCGATGAACGGGTCGACCTCAACCTGCATCTTTGTGGGCTGGACCGGTCGATTAAGGAATGTTAGAATCGACTCTCTTATAAAGCATATTTCAGGTCAAGAAATTGACCAAATACTAATTAGTAGAGTATTAGTAGTTTATAAAGTTGTACGCCATATTTTATGCAACATCCGATCATGCATAATCATGCATGTACGAGGCTTAGCCGTGGGTGATTTAGAAATCATACCATTTATCGTCTGATACATACAGTACATATGGCATATAAAGTTGGATGAGTTAAAATAACGTATGATTTTAGCTTCGCAGTTTCTCTAATATTCAGAAAGTATAAAAAAGAAAGTTGTTTCGCTTTTCTTAAACAATCTTCGGATTATCTTATAATTAAATCTAATATAAAAATATAATAAACTCGGACTACATTAATACACAAGTCACGTTTGTACTAAATCGGGTTAAATCACCAAGTCACGCCTCTGGCGAGCTGCCTTCTTATAATCTCTTATAAATCGTATAAATAAAAGATCGACCGTTACCCCCCGTAACAATAAGGAAAGAAAATGTTCTGGTATGTTCGGTTGCATAAACATTTAATTAATAACGTGCTAGTCCCAAGGTATCATATACGGATAACTGAATTATAAAATTGACGAACGGATTAATTATGAGGTATCTGGTTAACTTATGATAATATATAGTATTATAAATTTTCGATAAAAAAATTAATACTGTATAACAGTAAATATGTTTTTAATTAATAGCATCTTTCATAGTGTGTTACAAGAATTGATTAAAGTACAAGAACATTTCGCTGGCATAATGGTACTTAAAGCTTAAAGTTCTTGCGCTACCATTGAGTTTAGCTTGTAAGGTCCTTGCATTGCCATTGAGCCTCTCACCATCTTTGTAACCATTGAAATCTAATGTTTATTGAAAACCCTAACCCTATTTATACTTGATTACTGGCTCTTAAATTATAAGAGTACGTAGTAATACATCTTTAGCAAAGGTAGCTAAAGATAGAATAGTTAATTTAATTCATATACAGTATAAAATACAACTTAGCTGCTAATAAATCATTTATTTGTACGTATATTAATCTTGTATATCGATATAGAATTTTTCTTTATTGACTTTTTAAAAATTAGCCAATCACATACATACTGTAATTTGCGGCAAATAGTACCCCGGGATGACACACACTTGATTAAAACCCCAGGTACAAATCGTATTTGTCGCAAATTACGGTAAGATCTTCCTATCCGGATCCTTTTACTTAAATAGGATATAAAACCGGTTATTAGATTTTGTTAAAGGTTATAACCTTTTTCGGGTACACTACATTTGATATAGATGTGGAGACTAATTCTGATCGTTCTAGCAAAAAGGTCGACCCGGTCGACCGGCCCAAACTTTTTTAGGATCGACCTCGGCCCATGAGTTTTCCATCGGCCCGTATCATAATACAGAAATGGTTTCAAAGTATTTTCTCGAAAAAATTCAGAAAGTAAACACTTGGGTGTTGGCTGTTCTTCTATGAATTGGATTCTCAAGCACTTTAAGATGCGAATGTATTGAAAAAGACTTTGAATATTTAGAATCTCGATTGTATTTTTAAACCAGTCGACAAGATCTTGATCATGTCCAATTTTTTTAATATTAGCATCTATTCGTGTAACATATTTGTTAGATCCTGTCTTTCTTATGAATCTTGTCAGGATCTATTGATTGACAAGAACGATCTTTTTTCAAAAATTTTCGTACACACCAAACATTACAGCTCGCATAAAATAGGTATAATAGTAGTGGCAGAAAATTCACGATCGGTTATTTCTGATTGCTCTTTATCTCAGCCAGAATGTAACAAAATTTATTACTATCGATTATTCGTTTTCCTTATTTAAAATTTAACGGATATCCGGATTCATCATAATGATTTGTTATAAAATTAAACTAGCGGATATTCGGATCGCATCTCTATTGTCCGATAATCAAGATCTCTAGCGTGTTGTGGCTGCTCAACACTTAATCTTTAAAGTAAGCAGCGTTTAAATTTAGGACGATTTTGGAATTGAATTTTTCGAGCACCAATTAAGAAATTTTATGATTTGACATGTGTATTGCACCTTTATCACATGATTTTCACATTAGTCAAATTTAGTCATATCAATCAAGTGATACCTTACAAATTTTTTTTTTTTAGAACTCTCGAATCGATACTTTCAAGCAATTTTTATCACTTAATGCTTAATTCTAAAGGTTTTTCGCCAAGACTCCATAACAAGTCAAAAATATGGCGTACCAAATTACACCACAGTTACGAGATAAAATTAACCATTTTTGCCGGTTCCCTCAAACTGGCGTGTCTTTAAGACAGATGGTCATGTTTGGTGCGCGTCTAAATTCACCGAATTTTATTGATCTTCGAACGTGCTAATTTTTTTATTTTACACGTTTAGGGCAAAATCCTTCCCAAGGAACATTACTGAGAGCAACACAGTTTTTAGCAGGTTCAGTATCTTATTTTTTTATTGTTATTTTTATTTATTTATTTATTTTTTTTTTGTTAATTTTCAAGTAAGATTAATTTTGTTTGATTCCTGTATAATTGATATATAGATGAGCTCCCGATTCGCATCGCACATCGAATTAAAGAATTAGAGAACTTACCTCATAATTTGGGTGAAATGCCATCAATTATCAAAGTAAAAAACTGGTATGCGCAATCTTTTGAGGTATGAATGGTTCATAATTGATTTATAATAAATTTGAAACCATTTTACAATTTTTCTTGAAAAAAACTTTTATATGTTTTAATATACATGATATTTTTAGGACCTTATAAATTTTCCTAAAGCTGAACTTCCTTCAAGTATAAGGGATAAATTTACATCAGGTTCTATTATTCAAAAGTTACCAGATAATGTTCCTCATCCGGCTAATAATCCAGGCCGTTCTGGGATGTTAAAACCATCTATTCCGATTGGTCGCAGGTATAATAAAATAAATTTAATGAACTTTTCTTACTTTTCTTATTAAATTTTGTATTAGACTAATTAGATTGTAATGACGCGTTCATTTTGAAGGTATTATACGAAGGTCGATGACATTGAATGGCCTCCTGAAGTTCATTATTATAACGAAAAATTTACAAAGTTAATTGAAGATATCAAGAAACGACATAATCCTGTTGTTTCTACAGTGGTATGTATATTATACATCAAGTATTTCTCGATACGTGAATGTAGCTGATTTTTTAAAATCCTCAACTTAGGGTAAGGGGGTTTTTTTTTCTCCTGACCATAAAAGCATTTAATTAAAATAAATTATAACAAGGCATACTTTTAGCACAGGGCATTTTAGAATATAATCGACATAAAACAAAAACTGTAATAGAAACGGACATTCAAGCTTTCTTAGACCGTTTCTATATGTCACGCATAGGAATTCGTATCCTGATTGGTCAGTTCTCTAATTACATTATCATTTAAATAACATTTGCATACCGAATCACCGTTTTTTACGCTACAAAATTTCAAATTATTAAAGGTCAACATGTCGCGTTGAATAAACTACCTTCTCGACCGGATTATGTAGGTATTATTTGTACTAAAACAAATATTGCTCAAGCTGTCCAAGAAGCTGCCGATAATGCCAAATTTATATGTGAAGAACATTATGGCTTATTCCGTGCACCTGAAATCCAATTACATTGTTCCAATGATTTGTTGTTTACATATGTTCCGACGCACTTAAGCCATATGCTATTTGAACTACTAAAAAACAGTCTACGTGCTGTGGTTGAAAAATTTGGTGAAGCGGACGAATATCCACCGATCAAAGTGATTGTTGCTGAAGGAAGAGAGGTAGATAAGTGGAAATGTTTCAAGAGACTATAAATATCTTTATTATTCTTGAAAGAAGGAGAGTTTTAAATTTTTTATTTTTTAGGACATTACAATCAAAATATCTGATGAGGGTGGCGGAATACCAAGAAGTAATATTCCTTTGGTATGGACATATATGTATACAACAGCTCCTGCACAAGATCTAGACCCTGAATTCAATCAAACAGACTTTAGAGCACCAATGGCCGGATTGGGATATGGGTTACCAATTAGCAGACTAGTACGTTAAATTTATTAATCACGACCAATTCTTTCATAATTTTCTAGTACTAATTTCATAATTTTACTGTATAATAAAAAGTATGCTAGGTATTTTGGAGGTGATCTGAAACTTATTTCGATGGAAGGGTAATAATAACTATTTAATCTTGTTGTTAATAATATTTTGCATTGAATATATGTTTAATTACTTTGGGTTGTATATTTTAGATATGGAACGGATGTTTATCTTCATTTAAATAGAATTTCGAATAGTGATGAACCTCTTCAATAATTTAATTGATTCAAGAATTTTAAATCTATAGTAATATATTTTTTGCAATAAAAAAAAAAAAATTAAAAAAAATTTTATTATAATGTAACTAAATTTCATAACCTATATCTACTAGTAGGAAAAAAAAACAAGCCACAAATCAGATAAATAACCAGATATATATCAGTAGTAGATCATATTCTGATTTGTTGCCATATACAAGTCAAACTCGTTATAGTGAAGTGGTCGGTTCCATTAATAAAAATTTTTAAAAAATTCACTATATCGAGAGAATTTTATATAGACTGACTTTGGGTCCAACTTCACTATATCGAGATTTTAATTAGTCTTCACTATATCGAGAGTTCACTATAACGAGAGTAACTTGTATAGGGGATGGCTAAAGCCATGTACCCACGAGATTTTTTGAAATTTTAGTTAAAATTCGTATCAGAGTCTGTTTAGCATTAGGGTCGGGTTAGGGTTAGGACCAATATAGATAAATTTACCTTCCCGACATTTTTTATTAATGACCCAAGTTAGGTTTAGAATGCCGTTTTTATGTTCTTGCGTTTTTTTTGTTTTTTGACTTCTTCGGGCTGATCCGTGTAAACAAAATTTCGCGACTCCGTTTGGTTGATTTACACGAAAATGTCACGTGGGTACATGGCTTTAGACGACCCCGTTTTTTTTTAAACGTTATAAACTCGAACACGTGTAACAAAGGACTTTAGCTATTCGATTTATCAATGATGAGATCGATAGCGCTATTTGCTAGCGTTATGGCACAATTATAATTCATTCTATGATATCATGTAGCGTTAGGGTGTTCAATTCAAAACATAGCAGATAGTCAGGGATGTAAATCACTAATTTCGGATTTTCTAATGGATTCGAAGATTATTTTTGATTATACTCCTCTATATATGAAAATATGGAATATAGAGGATTAGCTCACATTTTCTTAGCAATGTACTAGTCGTTCATGAGCTACTATTATTTTATTCGAAAGTTCGAATTCTTATGAAATTAATAAAAAGGCTCTATTACATGAAAGCGAATGATAAGAACCTTCAGATAAAAAAAAATCACTTAGGATTGATTAGGCCATTGTTGAGAAAAAGTACTTTGAATTTTCGATTTTTATCAATTTTTATATGATAAACGATGATTGTTTATTATATAAAATCAAAAATTTAAAGTACTTTTTCTCGACAATGACCTAATTAATCTTAGCAAATTTTTTTTATCTGAAAGTTCTCATCATTCTCTTTCATGTAATAGAGCCCTTTTTATTAATTTTATAAATATATTGTAAAAAAAATTTCTTGTAAATTGTCAAAAAAAGTACAAAAAATATTATTAAGAAATCTATTATAAGAAAGAAAATGGTAAAAACTTTCAAATAAAATAAAGTAGCTCATGAATGCTAGTATGTTGCTAAGAAACGCGAGCTAATCCTCTATTTTTCATATTTTATACATAGAGGAAATATAATCAAAAATAATCTTCAAATCCCATTAAAAAATCCGAAATTAGTGATCTACATTACAGCATTATTGTACCCTAACTATGTTTTGATTAAGGGTAGGGGGTACAAATTGCAAATTACATATAAAATTCGTGGTATTGATTTTTTCTTTTTAAAATTTTGTAAAATTTTTTTAAGCAAATTATTTTGAACTATTAAATAAAATTATAGAGCAGGTTTTTCTGATTCTAAAAATAGTAAAATTATTAAAATTGGTTGAATATTCATTAAGCATATCCACCAATTTGATTTTTAGGATCATAATTTTAATATAATTTTAAAAAAAATATTCCCAATTTTTGATATAATCTGATCTCAAATTAAGTCAAATTAACTAACGCACATTATTTTATTATATACTTCTTACATCCAACCAATTGTTCGTGGGATTAACCAATCCTTCAAACTATAGGTATGTACTATATAGCTAGAATCTATTATTAAAAGAATCTTTAGTATTTAGAACTTATATATTTTTATAATACTTTTTAGAGTTTAAAATATCAATTACAAGTAGTCATCAGGAAATTTTATAAATAGATATTAATTGATATATAACAGTTAATCGTTTTATATCGATTAAAAAATAACGATATATATCGATTAACCGGTTAAAAATCGATATATATCTAAATCGATATATATCATTTTCTATATTAAATCGTTATATATCTACAAATCAATTATAATCGGAATTATTTAAACAATATATAACGATTAACAGATCTTTAACGATTACACAAGTAATTACTTGAAATGATATATAACGATTAACAGATCTTTAACGATTACACAGTGTTTTGACCAC
>QKWP01003363.1:0-14567 GCA_003550325.1 Gigaspora rosea | reverse complement strand
CAAGTTTTCGCAAGGGTCTTGTTTTATTTATTTTTTTGTTTCATGTTTTTTGTTTTTGTTTTTATTTTTATTAATTTATTTTATTCTAGCACTTTGAAAAACCTTCGAAGATTTCTAAATTGCAAAACACGAACTCGAAATAGAGATTTGGGGCTTTGTTTATTTTTTATTTAGTTTGCTTACTTTTTTGTTTTTTGTTTGTTTTCTTTTTTTTCTATTTCAGAACTTTGCAAGAAAACCGCTTAACTTTTCCAGCACTTCAATTCTAACATCTCTGGCACTTTGCAAGAAGTCACGAATATAAACGAATATAATCAAATACAAGCAAATATGAGCGAAATATAAGTTTATTTTTTTCATTTTTGTTTTTTTTGTTATTTTTTTGGTTTGTTTTTCATTTGTTTTTTTTACTTATTTTTTTAATTTTATTTTATCTTATTTATTCCTTACTTCTTTTGGAACTTTGCAAGAAAACGACCTAACTTTCTGGGACTTTGCAAGAAGTAGTGAATATAAGCTAATATAAGCAAATATGAACTAATATAAGCAAATATGAGTGAATATAAGGAATATAATAGTTTATTTTTTTTATTTTTTTTGGTTTCGTTTTTTTTTGAATTTATTTTTTTTGACTAAAATATGTAATATTTTAAAATATAATAATAATAAATAAAAAAAATAAAATTTTATATTAAAAAATTGCGAAAACTTGTAAAACCTGTAAAACGTTTAAAAATTTGCAAAAAGTATGATTATGTGAATATAATAATTATTAATTGATATCATATTTGATATATATTGATTAACTGGATATATATCGATTACTATCACTATCGATAGTAATTGATAGGGTATTAACCGGATATTAATCGATTACTATCACTATCGATAGTAATCGATAGGGGTGTTAAGTATCGATATATATCTTACCAGTTAGTAATTGATATATATCTATATATAAAATTTGCTGATGTTACTTTAACTCGACATCACACAATTTAGATTTATGAAACAGGCTTTGCCACGTTTCAATTAGCAAACACATTTATTTGAATTGTTTTGTTTGTATACAGTAATAACAAATAGTATTATGGTGTTTAACTGTATATACTATTCTTTTTTTTTTTTAGAACGATAGTTTGAATGAATGTAACAATCTAAATTTAGCATAGTAGTTAGAAATGGACTTAGCACAAATAGTTTGAACTAGAACGTAACAAGGCGATTTGAATTAAGATATAGCATAGTAGTTTAAACTAGGATGTAACCTGGTATATAGTTTGAAATAGACATAGTACAGTAGTTGATTTTAATTTAATTTTAGACATAATACAGTAGTTTGAAATATATATAGTTTAAACTAGGGTTCCTCAAATTCAAATCAAATCAAATATTGGATCAATTTGAATTTGATCAAATCAAATTGATCCTGATTTGAATTTGATTTGATTCAAATATTTGAATTTGAATTTGATTTGAATTTGAATTTTTAATAGTAATTTTCAAATAAAATCAAATATTTGTCAAATCAAATCAAATTTGGCCATATTTGAATTTGATCAAATCAAATATAGTCAAATTTGAATTTGAATTTGATTAAATATTTGATTCAAATATTTGATGATTAAATCAAATTGCGGAACTCTAGTTTAAACTAGTACGTTTGATTTGGATATATTAAAGTAATTGCAAAATATTTTTGCATTTTTTTATACTAGTAAAAGTCTAGTAAACTGGCAAGCTCTTGTTTAATAAATATATCATAATAAGTTTATTCAAGTTCTTACAGTTGTTTATTAAATAATTGACTTTGATAACTTATCAGTTATAGTATAGCAAACTTTGTTTATTAAATATATACCGTATTTGTTCGAAAATAAGCTACCCTTTTTGGCCAAAAAGTTACACAAAAAATCATGGGAGTAGCTTATTTTCAGATTGTTAAATTTTTCGAAAAATTGAAAAACATACTAATAAAATGTTGTTCAAATGCCATGAAATTTTTACTGTAGGTGTATTTCATTACACTTAACAACTTTACTTATTCGACCTTTTAAAGTTTACATAGTAAAAAAAAGTTTTATATGTAGCGACTGTTAATGATTTTTTTAAAAATTTTTCTGAAAATCCAGGGGGTAGCTTCTTTTGGAAATAGCTTATTTTCAAAAACCTACGGTAACAACCGTAAACTTTCGAAATAACACCTATGCCTGTATTTTGAACCTTTTAATACATAATACATATATTACATGAGTAGGCACTAATAAATATACTATATTAAATACAATCTGGAGTTGTCAACTGGTTCAAAAAAAATGCACAAGATTTTATTAATACTTGCTAACGAAGTCTTAATAATTAGGACCGGACATATCTTATATAGGTCATAAACTGGATTTTGGCCAATTTTGACCTAATTTGCTAAAAATGACAAAACTATATTTACTTAGTTACTAATATGGATAAAATTAGCACTATTTTTATATTAGAATTTGAGAGAAATTCCTATGTTTTTTATTATATGCTGAAATTTGACAATCGTGACTATAGAAGTAATTTTTTTATTAAGTTAATAGTACAAGTCAATTAATTAAAAGTTGTAAAGTATGCAGAGGACCAAGATAACGACTGTCAGACCCAACGAACAGAGCAGACTATGGTATCCTGCGCAGCTGTAAGAACCGAGCATAAAACGGCGAGTGCTTCTACAGAACATAAACATACCTCAGATACCAATTCATCCCATCCTTCTGAGGTACAAACTTTACAAAACCTAAACCAAAACACCTCCACTACGTGCTACAATAGATTTCTTCGTTACTACAAACTACCAATCTTACTACCATCTCAAACAATTGGATCCTTTTTACGATACATACATGATAACTACCCTCAGTACTATTCTCAACAATACATCAAAATATCTATTTATACAAACAAAACAACAGATTACAAAGAAGCACATATATACTTACCTGATGATCCTACACCCTTATCTAATCACTCTCTTTTACGCTTTGAGGACTTGCTACTCTGTGACAAGATTCTACTCAAATCTTCACCTTCTAATCCTACAATCTTACCCCAATCCACTAATCCCCTGCTAACTCTAAATATAGCTACCCACAATGTTCAAGGATACAACAACCCAGAGAAAAAACTTTTATGGGAAGAGTACTGTTCCAAAAATAACCTACATATCATTAGTATTACTGAAACAAAAATAGCTGACCTTCCATCTAATCGATTTCTTAACACTTCTCAATTCTCATACTTTTGGTCGAACTCTCTTGAATCCAAAGAGGGAACTGGTATTATGATAAGCAATATTCTTCAACCTCATGTTCATAATATTTTAAACCACCCAGGAGGGGCTATCGCCATAGACATATTTTTTAAACATGACTTCAAATTCAGAATTATTTCTGTTTACCTATCATCTACAAACTCTACCACCAGAAACAAAACACAAAACAAGGTTATACAATGGTTACAACAAGCACTCCAGCACCAACTACACCCTATAATCTTAGGAGACTTTAATGCCTCAATGCTCACCTCATTACCCTCTTCATCAAAATACCTACTTCTTAACCATCTTAATAGATCTAATATGTACGATCTTGCCTCATATACTAATACATTAGATCATACATGGAGTAGTAATAGATACAGTAGCCGAATTGACTATATCTGGGCAGCCCAACCAATAATTCCATATCTCACCACCTTCTACCTCGATGATCCTTCATCATCTACTCATAGTGATCACCAAATACTTATAAGTCAATGGTCCTTTCCAACCTGCCAACAACCCAAACATAAACATCGTAATAAACGCCGCACTTTTAACTATAAGGCCATGACAACAGAAAAATGGGAAGACTTTACAAACCAAATCAACCATTATATCCAATATCACCATATTCCACTTAATACTACAACAACTGAATCTCTTGAAAAAACATGGCACAAGATACAGATCAGTATAATTAACGCTGCCCTTTCCCACATTCCTAATCACAAATATACTATCCGTAACTTTACTCATACTTTTACTCCAAAAGCTACCAATTTACACAAAGATCTCAAAAACATTAGCAAAATCATTTATCATACCAAAACAGCCCTTAAAAATAATACACCTATATCACAACCTACATATGATCTCATTGATTACATTAATACTAAACATAACTTTCAAATCCCTCCACCCCCTCATCATCCAGATGAATTTTCAAACTGGCTCAACTCTACCAAACCCTTTCTTAAAACCATATATCATGCACGAAACCTTGAAAACTCTCAACACTTATGCAATCATATTAGTCAAGCTATTCAAAGAAGACAAGAAAAGCTACTAACTCAACCTACTAAAATGATTAATAGTATCCTCAACAGACACAAAGACCCTGTACATTTTCACAATATTACTACTACTAATCAAGTTATCACTGACCCTACACTCATTAAACAGCATATTTCACATCATTTTGAACAATGGACACATCACCAGCCATATAACCAAACCATTTTTGACCAATACTGGTCACAAGAATACACTCCAATTTCAACTATCAACCCATCCTGGTATAATTCTATTCTACAACCTATTACACTAGAAGAAGTTCAAAACACAATCAGTCAACTTCCTAACAACAAAGCATGTGGTCCTTCGGGAATTAGCTATGAAATGTTGAAACATATAGGACCAAATATGCTCCAGGCAATAACATCACTACTCAACCGATGTATCCAATCACAAAATATTCCCAAACAGTGGAAGGATAGCAGAATATACCCAATCTCCAAAAAGCCCCAATTTGACGGTAACCTCAACAATACCCGACCAATTAGTCTCATAGAACATACCAAAAAACTTTATACAAAAATCTTAACTAATCGCTTAAACCAAACCTTATCTGAACACTCTATTCTCAACCCTCACAATTACATTGCACTTCCTGGTAATAGTACCAATACCCCTATACATATACTCAATAACTTCATTGAACATGCATACTGCAACAAACAACAGCTTTGGCTCCTATCTCAGGATATGAGCAAGGCATATGATTCGGTCAATATAGATCTACTTAAACTATCTCTCAGGCACCTCCAATTTCCTAATTAGCTCATTAATATTCTTACTAATCTTCTACTCTTCCGATCCAACCAAGTTATAACTAATCTGGGACTATCTCCACGCTATCCAGTACAAGATGGAATTGATCAAGGAGAAACAATAACACCACTTTTATGGAGAATATATTATGACCCTCTCATTAATAAAATCAAAACCAAATTTACTGGCTATACAATATCTTCTACATATACTTCTTCTATTCATCCAATACAAAGTCAAACTATACAAACATCAACTTCAGTTCTCGCATATATGGATGATACACTATGGATTGCTCCCTCTTCTGATCAGTTACAACAAATACTTAATACTGCAGCTACATTTTATTCTATGGCACATATTCAAGTTAACCCTAGCAAATCCATCCTCCTATCTAACACTAAGTCCCAATCTTCCCTTCAATTCCTTAACTCTCCAATTCCAATCCAACCTTTACACACACCTTTCAAATTCTTAGGATGCTGGTTTACAGCTACTGCTAAATATTTTATACAAGCTAAACATATTACTCAAGAAATATTTCAACTTTTACAAATATTACGTCCTAAAAAGATTACAGACAAACAAGTCTGTTATATAATTAACAATGTCATCACTCCAATCCTTGAATACCGCATACACAATATTGTATTATCCAAATCACTATGCCTCAAACTTCTTTCTAAATATCTTATAATCGCAAAACATAAATCTCATCTCTCATCAACTACACCAAATAGCACTATGTTAAATCATAATATCTATGGTATTAAAAATATTTGGGACATCCAACTACAACATCACATCCCTAACCTTTTACTACGAATTAATAATCCAGACCTCCTCGGTATTAGCACACACATACGTCTACAGGACCTACAAAACAATCTCTGGTCACCTATAAATATTTTACATCACCCTAACCCCAAAATTGATGGTTCCAATAAAAACACGACAACTTGTAAAATTATTCACCTTCTTAACTATACTGGTTTATCTATTAATACCAACCCATACAACTCAAAGCCCTTTACTTTACAATATCCCTACACTTCTCTTGAATCTATTCTTAATACCCACCCTCAGTACATACACTTCAAAAGACAACTCCGCTTCAAAAATATTATCTATCTTCAACAACTCACATCCTTTGACAATTCTATATTGCTAGAATGGAATCATATTTCATCTCGCACTAACCAACTATATACAGGTCGTAAACCGGGCTGGTTTACCACTCTTGAACAAATAATCCTATCTAATCCCACAACTCGCTCTATTTCCTCCTCTCTGCAACTACCACCTACAAATACTTTATCCTTTACTACAGGTCATTTTCGCAGTAAATCTAAACCTTGGCTTATCACATACAATGAAAATACCCAAGACATTATTATAGGGAAAGCTCGCAAATTTAATAATAGCACCAACACTATCAATATTACACACTGGACTATTCAAACAAATAGCCACAACTCCAATCTCTATCCAATACCTGAAACTATCTGTATGCCATGTACAGGTTGTAGTTACAACACCAATCGAATTTCTGATCACTGTACTTTTGATATCTCTGCTACACTTTCTACCCAATTCAATGGAAGGAAGTGCTATTACAATCCTCCTAACAAACTCAAAATTTATGCTAATTTTCTAGACTTGCTTTATTCTATAGCAGTTCGCAATACACAAAACACACCTCCTATCCCAATACTACCAATTCCTAACAACCCTATTCATGAAATCTTTATATCCAATACAGCCTCTAACTCCTTATACCAAATTGCATCCAATAACCAATCACTTAATTCACTCACCTTCTATACTGATGGTTCAGTTACTAATATTACTAATGAAAGATGCAAAATGAGTATTGGTTGGATCCAAACTCATGACAACTCTATTGTTCAATCATACTCTGCCCAAATACGATACTGGCCTTCCTCTTACAAAGCTGAGCTTATAGCTATTCTTTCTGCAATTTGTACATGCCCACGTAATAGTAAAATATCTATATACACAGACTCCCAATCTATCATTTCCAAATTTCACAACTTATTCCATAAACCTCCTTCTCCTCACAAACAATATGCCTACAACTACTGGCCTATTTGGCATACCTTACTAAACCTTATTCAATCCTACAACCTTCAAATTACATTACACAAAGTACCTGCACACCAGGACTGTATATACAATAACCTTGCTGACAACCTCTCTAAAAACCCTAGTTCACACTCCGAAACGTACCTTACACTAAATTACAACAATATTTACAACCTATCATACTCTTTATCTTACAATAATGTAACTGTAGAGCAACCATCTCGCAGAGCAATTAAAAACATATGTAATGCACATACCATTGCAATGTGGTCTTCCCAACATCGTATGAACAATATTATACCTCTTTCACCTCAAATAGACTGGAATGCAACATGGCTTTACCTCAATAACAACTATAAATGTACCTATAACTACACCAACTCTCATCTCAACCAATCCAAATCCTTTAAAATCAAAATTCTTCTTCAACTTCTTCCTACATTATCCCATCTACACAACCTTTATCCACTACACTATACATCAATTAATTGCATCAATTGCGATACACATGAGCACAATTTACATTGGCTTATCTGCCCTGATACAACTAATCTCCTACAGATTATACACAATTCTATCAAACAAATTATCACTTCACAAATTCTAGATATCACTAATACCCAACTATATGACCTCCATAACCAACTTATACAACATTCATGCCTATCTTTTAACAATCACAACAACCTAACAGCCAACATTTATACAACTATTCAAAGATTCATCCCAACTTCACTTATTAACACAATTTCTAATTTTACCTGCTCCTATAAGTTAGCATCAGATATCACTATAAAACTACTTCTCAAAATATCACAAAATATATATGAAAATCTATGGAAACCCTACTGTGCTAAACTATCTACCTATAAAAAACAACTTTCTAACACTCCTATTCCACAACCTACCTCTCATCCTTCTAACCAATCTGCTATACAACTACGCACTAGAATCTCTTATACTTATAGCTGCATATGCGGCCTCCCTGATCAACAACACACTAATAATCAATGCCCTCCATTAGGATTAGCCTCACGTAAAATCTTTATTTGGTCTACTATGTGGACCTTATATAGCTCCCCTACTAATTCAATTTTAGATATACAAATCTAGGTGAGTTTTAACCACTCTAGTAGGTTTAGGTTGCAGATAAATTAGTCTGAGTCTCATACTTGTTTAATAATTTGTGCATGGAGTAATTTTGTAATAATATAAAATATACCCAAAGCTGCCCCTGGAGGCACTTTTACAAATTAATAAAGATTAAGACAAAACCTCACCTTAACACACACAAAAAAAAAAAAAGTTGTAAAGCTCACTGAAATGCATCTAAGAGTAGTTATATCATTCAAATTGGTCTAGTGTTTGTTAAGATATCACTAAAAAACAATTGCCTGACTATATAAAATTTCTAGTTTGTTTATAGAGAATTTTATATAGTTGGTCAATCATTTTTTAGTGATATCTCAGCATACACTAGGCCAATTTAAATGATCTAACTACTATTAAATACGTTTTAGTGAGCTCTACAACTTTATTAATTGACTTGTGCTATTAACTTAATAAAAAATTACTTCCATAGTCATGGTTGTCAGATTTCAGCATATAATAAAAAGTTTATATTATACTTATCCTCAAAATTTACTTTTGTTCCAATATGGTAATAATGCCAATCCTATCCAGATCATTAATTAAATAACTTCTGATCCAGTAATTAGAATTAAATGAACTTTTATTTGTTAGATGCATCTCACTAAGAGCTTTATTTTAAAAAATAGTTTATTCAAATTGGACTACTGGATGCTAAAATAATTGCCAAAAACTGGTTTTCTGCTTCTTAAATTTCAGAGGTTTTTGCTAAAATGCATAATGTATAACCTCTGTACTATATGTCCAGGGTTCTTAATAATTATAATTCTTCAATATATAAAATTGTTTGAGAATTCAACCTACCGAAGACCTGTTAGCACCCAAATGTTTAGCAATTACTCTTAGAGATTGGAACCGGTTTAAATAATCGGGTTTATCACATCAAAATTCGGGTTTATCATATCAAAATTCGGGTTTATCACACCAAATTTTGAGTTTATCACACCAATTAGAGGGCATCCATAAATAACGTTATAAGAGAGGGGGTTGGACGAATGATAACGTTTTTCTCAATAAGTAGGGTGGGTCAAAAAAATATAACGTAATTTTTTTAGAAAAAATTGGCTAAAAATTGATCCAGTGGTCAAATTTAATGATTTTGGTACCATTCGATTCGTCTTGGTGAGAGGAGTCGAATGGTACCAATTTCATTTCATTTGGATCACTGGATCAAATTTTATTGGCTAAATACTATTAGTTATTATGTTTTCTTATAAAATTACCAAAAAATCAATAGTTTTTTGTGAATAACTATTGATCCAGTGGTCCAAATAAAATGATTTTGGTATCATTGGATCCATCTTACTGAGACGAATCGAATGGTACCTAAATCATCTAAATCGGATCACTGTGTCACAATATATTCAAGTTTTTGTAAAATTTTATATATAAACTTACGGATTTTGAAAAATTTTTTATATAATAGAGGGGGGTCTAGCGCTACTATGAGGGGGTACATAACGTTATTTATGGATGCCCCCTTATTAATAATTGATGTGATAAATTGGTGTGATAAACCCGAATTTTGATGTGATAAACCCGATTATTTAAAACTGGTTCCAACCTCTAATTACTCTAACTGATAAGCTTTTTAAGCTCTTTTTGAATATGTTTTGAAAATACCATTTAATGAATTAAAAATCTTGATTTAGGGTGCTGACATTTATTACCTAATATTCGTTTACTATAGGGGCTTATCCCCACCCCTAGGTAAGATTTATAAATAGAATTTTAGCCAATCAAATTTAACTAAGGTAAGATTTTTCTTGATCCCACCCCCTAAAATATTACCTAATTAATGTCAGCGCCCTTATTGTAAATACTGCTGTACTGTAATACTACTGCAATACGATATATCTTAAATTACATGCTTTAAATTTTATTGGTGTCAACCAGCTGATACATATTGCATACTGGTATATGTAAACATATTTTTTGGGGAGTATCAAATAAACAAAAAATGATCAAATCATTGGATATGGTTATAAAATTTTAAATTTTAGAGGTCAAAAGTTGTTTACAAAATCATATGATGATCATAGGATATTGACCAATCAAAATTAACTATTTT
Source organism: Gigaspora rosea (assembly GCA_003550325.1). NCBI lineage: Eukaryota > Fungi > Glomeromycota > Glomeromycetes > Diversisporales > Gigasporaceae > Gigaspora > Gigaspora rosea. The sequence continues at coordinate 4,116 of QKWP01003363.1, read as the reverse complement.
GTATAACTCAAAGAAATTTGAGCCAATTTGAGGAAACTTTACGATATATAAAAATATAATTTTTTTAAATATATATTTTATTAAAATTTTGCTATTATAAAATATCATCAGCAAATTTATAATAGCATAATCTTACATAAGGTTTTATGAACCATAATATAAGCAAATATTATGTAATATATTTTGAAATATTTCGAAATATCAAATTTTTGAAATATTATGAAAGTAATTTCGAAATATTTCGAAATATGTTACAAACTATTTCGAACCACTTTCAAAATATTTTAGAACTGGAAAACCAAGCTGGATCAGTAGATCTGTAACCTGGATCGTGCATTAGACTAATTTTTCAAAATAGTTCAAAATAGTTCATGATGTTCAAATTTTGTACTACAAAATCAGGTTAGATCTTTTGTTTATATCTTTTATTTTGTTTTTTTTTCATTTTTTTGGTTTTATTTTGTTTTTTATTTTTGTTTTATTTTTTGTTTTTGTTTTGGTTTTTTTGTTTTCATTTGTTTTTTTATTTTTTTTATTTATTTTATAATTTTTTTATTTTATTTTTATTTCGGCACTTTACAAGAAAAACAAACAACTTTTTAAAACCTTGTGCATGTTAACTACTATTTCTGAAACTTTCAAGAACATTTAACTGATTTTCCTAGTAATTTCTAAATTTTCGGGAACACTTCTTTAGAGAAATGAGTGCAAGTTTTCGCAAGTTTTTTGCAAAAGAAATTATTTAAGTAGTAATTTATTCCGATGAGAATTAGTTAAAGTCTGCTGTAGATAAATACATGCAGACAAATTATAAAGATCATGTATGGTAAGTTTTTGCTAGTTCTTGCAAGGTTTCGCTTTATTTATTTTTTCGGTTCGTGTTTTTTGTTTTTGTTTTTTTTGGTTTATTTTTATAAAATTTTTTTTATTAATTTATTTTATTTTGGTACTTTGTGAAAACAGAACCCTTACTTTCTAGCACTTTGCAAGAAAACCAACCCAGACTTTTTATGGCACTTCGTGACTTTTTTGGCATTTTGCAAGAACCTTTCACAATTTCCGAATTTGCAAAAATGCGAACTCTTACTTCAGAAAAATGAAGATATGGGACTTTATTTATTTTTTTATATTAATTTGCTTATACTTCTTGTTTTTTCAATTTTTTTTTACTTATTGTTTTAATTTTTATTTTATTTTATTTATTCCTGACTTTTTCAACACTTTGTGGCTTTCTTGGCACTTTTTCTGAACTTTGCAAGAATATACTAGATTTCTTTGGTGATTTGCAAGAACACCAACACTTCTAAGAAATGTTTTTTTTATTTTTTACACTTTAAGTATTTAGAAAAAGAGAGTGAAACGAAGATTATAGCCAAAACAAAAGTAGTAGTTAAAGCAAAGACAATAGAAAACAAAGAAGCGAAGATAATAGCTAACTATGAGGTAGACGAAAGTAAGTATATAGAGCTAGTTTTTTGTATATAGTAATAGAATTAGATGCGACAAAGTGCAAAAGTAATTTAAAATATTTGTAATAATATAAAAATAATACTATATAATAATGTAATATATAATAAAATATGTAATATTAATTAAAAATGTATATTTAATAAATGTAAAATATAATATATAATAATAATAGGGAACAGAAATTTGTTGCACCCGTGACATGTCGCACTCCTGATTCTGACCAATCAAATCGCACGATTTTGTAGATAAAAAATTTTAAGTTTTAAAAATTAAAAATTTTACTAGTAAAATATAAAAATAAATAAGCGATATTAAAGCATATAACATAAAATTTTATTCTAAACAAACTTTTTCTAAGTTTTAAGGATAGATTGTCTTAGTAAAAAAACATTTTATAAAAAAATCAAAAATTTCGAATGTTAGTACATATTAAACTTTTTTTTACTAATATAATCTATATTTACATTTAAATATTATATGTAAAGTTTTATGCTAAACAACTTTTTCTAAGTTAAAAAAGTAGATTGTTTTAGTAAAAAAAAAGTTTTATATGTGCTAACTTTGGAAATTTTTGATCTTTTATAAACCATTTTTTTTACTAAGACAACCAATCTTTATGACTTAGAAAAAGTTGTTCAGAATAAAATTTTACATTATATAATGTGCTATTTTATATATATTTTACATTTTATTAAATAAAATTTTAAATTTTTAAAAAATAAAATTTTTTGCCTATAAAATCATGCGATTTGATTGGTCGAAGCAGGGGTGCAACATGTCGCAGGTGCAACAAATTTATTTCCCATAATAATAAATAAAAAAATATAAAATTTGAAACTGTACGAAATATTGCAAAAACCTATAAAAAAGCATGATTATGTGAATATATATATTGTTTATTTATTTTTTAAAAAATTTTGAAAATTTGCGAAATTTGCAAAATATTGCGAAACATATGAAAATATCAAAATATTAACTCCTGTGCACATTAGTGTATTGATCTGCATAAGTACGCAACCCCTGAGAAGAGGATAATTTGCATTTTTTTATTTGGTCTATTTAGAATATTACCATAATATAACGTAATATATTACATAATATACTACATCGATCATAAGATTTTTGTAATATTACGGGCTGTAATATCTTATATAAGATTACGTATACAGTCGCCTTTCTCTAATCTGAACCTCTCTAAACCGAACACTATTAAACTCTCTTTAAACTGAACAAAATCTTCTAGAACATTTGTAAATTTTATTATAAAGTTCGGATAAGCCATAAATAGCTTTTTAAAAACTGAAATTTTTCAAATTTTTACATAATAAAAAAAAGCAGTCCCGGCAGTTCAGATTAGAGAGAGTTGACTATATATAATTCACTGATGATGTATTTTGTTTTATATATTATAAAATTTTAGTTAAATTTGATTACAACTATAAAAAGTTTTATTAGTAGCACATGTTTAATTTCTATAAATCTTGTTGTACCACTAAAATCATATGATATATGATCTATATACATCCTATTTTTAATTAATCGATTAAAATCCTAATATAGCATTCTGATAAAGTTCAATAATATTCTTCATTTCAACTTTTTGACCATAAACTATTGTTACGTACATATATAGATTAAATGTTACAAATTTAAAAAATTTTTAAAATAACAGGTATTTTCATATTACTATAAGTATAATGAAGGGTCAATTTCAAACCAATTGTTATCATATTATAAATCTGTTATATAAAGTGCATATTTTTTCGAATACACATATACAGGACCCTGGACATTTCTCATATAGGTCATAACTGGATTTTGGCCAATTTTGAACCAATTTGCTAAAAATGACAAAATATATTTTTTTAAATAACTTTTGATCTAGTAATCAGAATTGAATGAACTTTTTTTGTTAGATGTGCCTCACTGCGAGCTTCATTTTAAAAAAAAAGTTTGTTCAAATTGGTCTACTGGATGCCAAAATAATTGGCAAAAACTGTTTTTTGCTTCTCAAATTTTAGAAGTTTTTGCTAAAAAAAACAAGTATAACCTCTATACTAGATGTCCGGGTTCTACATATACATTATTTTAAAATTAACTATCCTGTTTTTAGAAAGGTGATTTTGAAATAACACCCATGCTAGCTATTTTAAAAATTCATATGTATTGTAATTAAAAAAGAGAAACTTTATTTATTTCCATTTACTAATAAATAAAGATTTCTATTCGGCAACTCAATGCTCAAATCTAAGTGTTTTTATCTAGTAAATATTTAAAAAATGATTATTATTTGTAACTAATAATCTAAAAAAGGCTTTTGTTAAACTAAAAAACTATAGATTTTGTTATATGGTACACACCTACTGCATCTCAAAATTTTACTAGAGTACTTTTATCATAAGCAAAAATCTTCCTTTGCAATTTTACTCTAACTACCTTCTAATTTTAACTTTAGCCCAAATATTATTATTAGTATTTAAAATTACCTTGTACAAGATATGTACAAGTAGAGATAGGCAAAATGCAAATTTTTTTCATTTTAGCATGCATATGAGTAGTATATTTATGTACAAGTTGGGACAGAAACTCTAACCGTCGTCATTCGAGTGACGAACATTTTGCATTTGCTTCGTCAAAGATGCATTC
>QKWP01003362.1:0-16627 GCA_003550325.1 Gigaspora rosea | reverse complement strand
AAAAAAAAACAAAAAAACCGAAATAAAAAAAAAATAAAAAAAAAAATAAAAAAAAAGAGGCCTGAAAAAAAAATTTTAAACAAAAAAATAAAAAAAAATGGAAAAAAAATTGAAAAAAAATCCGATAAAAAAAAAACTGATACTCGATGAATGCTGTACGAAAAAAATGAAGAATACGAAAAAAAACTGACAAATAGAGAAAAAAACGAAGAATACGAAAAAAAAATGACAATTATGAAAAAAAACAAACGACGATTACGATAAAAAAAAAAGACGTTACGAAAACGACGAATACCCGATACTAAATAAGAAAAAAAATTTAATGAAAAAATGATGAATGCTATACAAAAAAATGAAGAATACTAAAAAAGAACTGACAAATAGGGAAAAAATGAAGAATACGAAAAAAAATGACAATTATGAAAAAAAACAAATGACGATTACGATAAAAAAAAATGACGATTACGAAAAAATGAATACTAAAAAAAAATAAAAAATACGAAAAAAACGACGAATACAAAAAAAATGACAAAAAAACTATGAATACAAAAAAAATGACAAAAAAAAATAACGAATACGAAAAAAAACGATACAATGAATACGAAAAAAACGCCGAATACGAAAAAAACGGCGAAAAAACTTCGAATACAAAAAAAAACGACAGAAACAAACAGAAAAAACCCGATGAAAAGCAATGAAAAAAAATGAATGAAGAAACCCGTTTCTCGCTCTCCAAACATTCAATATTCAATTAACGATGCCGAAACCCTTTCTAATGAAAAAAGAAAAAAAATTAAAAAAAAAAGCAAAAAGAAAAAAAACCACTAAAATGGTGAACTACTAATGAAAGAAAGCCAAACCTCTAACAAAAGCAGCTTCGAAAAAACAACAAGCGACAACTCCAAGGCGACTCGAAAAAAAAAGGCTCTAAAACGACGAACGCTTTAACGGCACGACTCCGGCCTAAGAGAAAAAAAAACCAAAAAAAAAACAAATGATTATCAAACAATGATCATTGTTTATATATGATCGCCAATCTTAAAAATGATTGGCCGATCATATGATCATATGTGGGGTCGCTATGAACAATTTTCCTTTAAATATTATTAATAATAATAAAAATAAAAAAATATAATTTATTTAACTTAAATATATAAAAAAAACTAAGTTATTTATAAAAATAAGACTTTGACTTTATATATTTTTTTAGAAAACAATTTACTTTTTAAGGCTTTTTCTATAATATTGGAGATACTATTGGTTTGATCTAACTTGTATTTATCATAGGACTCAGACATCTAGTACAGAGATACTTTATTTTTTTGGCAAAAACCCTGAAATTTGAGTAGCAAAAAAACAGATTTGGCAATTATCTTTGCATCCAATAGTCCAATTTGAATGAACTTTTTTTTTTAAAATAAAGCTCTTAGTAAGGCGCATCTGGCAAAAAAAGTTCATTCAATTCTGTTTACTGGATTAGAGATTATTTAAGTAAATATAGTTTTGACATTTTTAGCAAATTAGGTCAAAATTGGCCAAAATCCAGTTATGACCTATATGAGAGATGTCTGGGGTCCTTTTATTATAAACTGCTATATACAAGACCCACTAGATATTAGACCTTCTATATAGTAGATCTGGGCATAAAATCAAAATCTACAATAACCAAATGTGGGTTTTTTCAAATATCTAGGCTGCACACTATGAATAAAAAATATACATGCTTTTTAAAATTTTTCTTCTAATAGTAAAAACTTTCTACATGTCTAGACCAGGTCTAATATGGTGCAAGAAGCCTATACTAGACAATAAAATAATATAACTTTAAAATGCATCAACTTTTTGTAGAGACAATATTTTTAGAAGCTATTTGGCAAATTTGCAAAGCATATTATAATGAACAAAGTTACTGGTTAGATTTTTAAATGTTGTTTTTATAAAAAGTTATAGCACTTTAAAGTTAGCTAAATTTGAATACATAATAATTATATATAAAACAAAAGTAATCTTTAAAACACATCAACTTTTTATAAAGAAAGTTTTTCAAAAAAATATTTGGTAAATTTATAGAACTAATGTTGCTCTACAAAGTTAATGGTCAGTATTTATAGTGATTTAAAAGTTGAAACATGTTGAGTGTAGGCTTTTTGCACCATATTATGATTTAATATTGGTAGAGTGTAAGAGACCTGGATCTTTTATATACAGTTTACAGAGTTTTTAAATAGGCTATTAATATTTTTTAAGTGGTAATCCACAGTTAAAGGGTCAAATTTTCATAGTAAAAATCAGTGGAGATTACTAATTGCCTTATATGGCGTACATTTCTGATCATAATAAAAAACCCTATATTAAACAATCAATAAATACTCATATCATGTCATATTATGACACAATTTGAATGATTTAACTATCATTAGAATCAGAAAAGTTGGTTTTGCAAAGTTTAATTAGAAATTATAAAAGGTTTGCTTAGTAAAAAAATACTTTTATATATAGAAAAGCCCATTCACACACTAATAGAAATTTACTATTAAATGCCTGCTATAATTTATTATAAAATGATCATCATTTTTTATCCTTTATCTGCAATTTAGTACTTAAATATTTAAATCAATATATATATATCTTATTTTCTTACTATAGTGAATATAGTAAATTTATAGATTTAAAAAATTTCTTAATATAAAATTTTAAAACATAGAACTAAAATTTAAAACTATAATTAATCATTTATATTATCATTATTGTAAGTTTAACTCTTTGAAAATTTATATTAAATATTAATATAATTAGTATTTATATAATAGAATTAGAGTAAATTTATTTATTGCCTCATGTGAAGCGCCTTATATGTCAATCTTCCAATCAAATTCAAGATCAAGTATAACATTACATAATCAAAAAATTCAAAAAAAATGTTTGTTTTGTCAAAATCATCTATAACTTAAAATTGAGTATATGAAACTACTTTTAGGATTCCAACAAAAAAAATTTCTTGCAAATTTTACTATAAAACCCCTTTCACCAAATACACAATCTATACCTCATACTAACTCTATCCAATAAAAAACTAGTTATTTTAATTGTTTTGATTTTACATTATACCAATTTTATGATTTGCAGCAGGTGCGACAACATTGCACATGTGATATATAAATTATTTTATAGTATTATATATATATTAAAGTTTATATAACAATGTTTATATTGTACCAAAACTAGAAATAAATAAACCAATAAACTATATTATCCAACCATTTTTTGTAATTTAAGAAAAACTAAATTGTTCTTTAACTATCAATTAAATATTTAAAACTTAATTATTTAAACTGCTATTAATAAAAAGAATTTTTATTATTTATATATTTATATAAAAAAAATTTAATAGAGAACATCTTAAATTTCATAAATGTTCTCAAATTAAAAGTGATGTTCTCATAAGAACATGAGAACATAAGTTTTCTTACATGGTACAGACTTGAACTAGTTTTGTTTCTACATATTGAAACTGTTAAACAGGGGATTGATATATAAAATTAAAACTAATTCCTAGATCTAAATAAAAGCATGCTAATATATACACTAGTACTGTATAAATTTGAACTATGAATACTATTCTTATATATGTCTATATACAAAAAATGGTTTATTTAGATTATTTATCAGACCATTTTCCTAAAATATAATAATGGTCCAAAATAATTTTTAATACTCAAATGTTAAAAAAGACTACTTTAGTAATCATCTAACCTTTAAAAGGTTAAATTCTATAATACTATAGAACATTAGTAAATAGTAAATTAATATAGTAATAAACTATAATTTTTAGCTGAAATAAATAATGTATTACATAAGTTATACTATTAATCTTGAAATTATTAGTACAGTAATTTAATATTGTTATAAAATTCAATTATATTGCATTAGTAAATCAATTAAATACAGTTCTTGAAATTTATTGATAATATTGCATTTCTACATTTTTTGCATTGACATTTTGGGCTTGATTGATTCATGAGATAACTTGAGTCTTTTAGTACCTAGTAAATGACTTCTGCTTTTATGCACTTTTGAATTTGTAAATAGAATTTACATTCTCTCTATTAATATAATTATTGCCTTGCTGGTCTTTATTATCTGAATCTAATATATTCATAATTACTATAAAAAATTGCATTACAGAATGTACTCACTATTCTGTAACATAGTATGTGATTAAGGTCGAGTTGATTGGATTGAATTAGCAGACTTATATTATATACTACTGTAAAGAATTCTATTACAGAACTGATTTGTTAATCTAGTAAACATAACAATTAAAATAGGGTTAGTATTGGAATTATCATAATTTTTACATAATAATTTGGGTTTAGTCAATAGAAATTAAGAAATATATTTTTTTTTTAAATTTAAACAAATATAACTTAACAAAAATTTAGCCAAATTTTGATAAAAATTTTTTAAATTAATTATAAGTTAAAATTATTTGGAAAAAATTTTATTGAATATGGTTAATTAAGTCTTTGATAAGTTATTCTTGTTCAAGGTTATAAAATTCTTTATTATAAAAAATTTGTTTTAGTTCTATTAACTCACCCCATTTGTTACAAAATTTATTAACTATTCCAGTTATCACAGTAGTCACAGACATGGTTAAGAATGAATTGGTTGTATTGGAATTATCATATTCTGTATAGGATTCTGTTACAGAATATGCACATGGTTAAGTTATTATTGGTGTTATTGTGTTTTCTACTTTTAAGCTACTATAAAAAATTCTGTTACTAACAGGAGATACCTGTGCCTGGATAAAAACAGATAAAGTATCGATCACTAAAAAGAACATATACTGGCGACTATAATGTAAAGCCCTGCCCTTGGGATATAGGCTCAAACATATAAACCCAGAGAATTCAGGTCAATGCCCTTACTGTTCCAATGTGATTCATACCAAGTGCATTTTCCTCTTGAATGTTGGAAAGTAGGAAAATTTGTGGGATAGCAATAAATTTGTTCAGCCCTTTGCTAATTTTAAAATTCTAAATTCTAAATGAAATGTTTACATACCAATATACAGATGACATACAATTAAGAAACTGGATCTGTATTAACGTAATATCAGAAAATTGGTACTGGTATACACAGTCCAAATGGGCAACCATATCCCGGAACCTGCTTTGGAAACATTAATCAGGTATAGACTTAACCAGATGGTTGAAATTATGAAGTACTCCAAAGAAAAAAGCAATAACAAAGAGAAAACTATAAAAGATTCATTATAAATTTAGTTATGATATATAAGTTGTAATTATGTAATCTGATACAATTATTTTATAAATAAAGTGCGCCACTGGCGCCCTTGCTTACTATCATAGGTTTAAAAAAAAAAAAAATTCTGCTACAGAACTTACTTGCTATTCCATGTAGTTTCTAGGGGAATTACATATCGGGACTCAAATTTGAAACTAATTATGAATGAGGGTCTAACTTATAAATATTTACTTATAAAGACCTAATTTTTGAAAGTATTACAAATATTTGCCTAAGTAATTTTGCAACATATGAATAAGTGCCCATCATGGCTTAAACTGAATCTCAAGACAATCATGATTTAACTTACTTGTAACTTCTGGCGCATAAAAAATGTCGTCGCTATTAAACATTGACAAATATAAATTAGTAATCAATATATTCAATTTATGAGTATAAAATACGAGGCACTTATTTAATACTAAATTTCTTTTGTCTCGATTTTCTACTTTCGTCTCAATTTTCTAACATTTTTCGTCTCAATTTTCTGACAATTTGCTTTATAAAATCATCTCCTTCATCTTTGATTGTAATATTATCTTATATCAAACACATCACAAATTGGGATGAAATTTACTAAAATAAAAAGCGTCCAGTCTGCCTTTATCATGTGTTCTTTAACCATAATTTCATATAGTTATGAAGTGGGAGGTGAGTGATCATAGAAATATTATGTCGCATCAATCCTTTGGGACAGTATTTGTACTATGATGTACCGTAGTAAAGAATTCCGTTACAGAATTTTGAAATTTTTTACTGTATATAAGCTACCATAAAAAATTCTTTTACTATCCTAATGATCACAGTATGTAGTTAAAGTTGAGTTGGTTGCATTGGAATTATCATGATTTCTTATTATAAGTTACTGTGAAACTTTTTGTTATAGGACTGGATCGCTATTCCGTTACTTTGAGTTTGTTTGCATTAGAATTTTTGTGATTCCTGTTATAAGTTATCATAAAAAATTCTGTTATAGAACGTATTAATTCAGTACACACACAATATTGGAATTATCATAATATTTCAAAAAAAAAAAAAAAAAACTTATTACTAAAATCGCGAGTTACTGAGAAATTTTTTATAAAGCCTATTCGCTATTCCAGTGATATTTATTATGTAGTTAATGTATCAGAATCATTGTGATTTCTGTGATAAATTACTATAAATAATTCTGTTACAGAACCTTTTCACTATTCCAGTAAATAATGAAAGATGAACTAGTTTGTATCGGAACTAGTATTATTTCGATTGAGAGTATTATAAAATATTCTGTAACAAATTCTAGTCAAGGCTGAATTAATTTGCTTTGAAATGATCGTAAATTTTGCCATGAACAATGTCAAAACAACGCAATTTCTATTTTGTTCTTTTTTTTTGAACCTATTTTAAGAGGATGCCTAAGGAGTGCTTGCAATTTCTTAAACTACAATAAAGTCGAGAGCAAGTTCTGAACGAGTTTCTTGTAAAAGCTAGTTATGTATTCCATACGCATCGTGCACAACAAGTACATATATCACTTACCGAGTGTCCGAATGTATAAAAGTCATAAAATATATATATATCGAAAATTCTAGCGAGAAAATAGAAAGTTACAATTATCAAAAATAAAATATTTACAACATATTTAACACTATATTAGCTTATGTTAAGCATGTACGTGTAAGTATCATTAAAATCAATTTATATATTACCGACTGAACTGGCAATGTTTGGAAATTTTATGTATCAAATATTCTTTATACTTATTATAGCTGTTTCAAAAGGTTGTGAAAGATAAAGATCACTATGATATCGGGAACTCATGATATTACCCTGATTTCCAGAACTTTAAAGACATGATCTAATTGGATCTTTAATTTATATCTGTTTTCAAAAGGGTTGAACGTACACATCATTCATAGGAAATTCACGTATTTTGTGAGTTTTCATACACTTCTAATCTGAATTTTAATTTTTATTAATACAGTATATTGAAAACTGCTGTATCTAATAGGAATTTCCAAATTCTTCGCTTCCTAAATAGAAATATGAAAATCGTATTACACATTTTTTTGAAAACAGCCGTAAATATATGAACTCTATAGAAATATATGACTTAGCTTATGCCTGATATTCATCTTTTTTGATAATTATTACATGTTGATAATGATGACCAATCTGAAAGACTCCATTAGAATTTTCTATATTCATCAATTTTTGTTAAGAAATGAATACTTTATAATTATTTTTTCCAACGTCAATTTCGTATGTATAACAATAACCAACTTGATATATCCATTATAATTTCCCAACTTTGCTGATTCATTATCGTTATACCGTATTGTTTAAAATAAATATAAATTTTTTATTGTAGTAAATCTTAATTTAATCTAATTAATAAAATTGGTTTTTAAATTTGACACTATGAGTTAATGTTCGAACCAAAATTATGAAGTAATGTCGAAATTTAAAAAACAGGCTTGGGTCTGAACAGCATGAATCATATGGTTTGCACATAAACCTCTGCTTCAGATAGCCAATTAGCTCTTTATTTAAAAAAAGATAATATCGGCATGCCTAGAATTTTGTTTATTATGAAGTAGCGAATCATATTAATTATGAATTCACTTTTAACTGATTTGTGACTCGGAATCATTTAACTTCACACCGATTGTTCGTGTAAATATACATAGAATACTAGGGTGATAATCGGACTAAGCAATCAAAACTATGTAAGGTAACTATAAAATTTAATATATTCGAAGGAAAACAATCGTTATCGCTATTGATACATATCGATATAACAATAATTTTAATATATTTATTAATAATTTCAAACTGATTCAACTCACAAAAAAACAAAAACAAGGAATTACTTGGAAATTTTCACAAAATGTCTACAAAGTGTCAAAAAACAAAGTTACGTTCGACTATTTTATGTTAATATGTAAATTTTAGGTGTTCAACTAATCTGTAATAGAATATATAAATTTATTAAAAAAAATTCGTACAATAAGTACAACAAAAAATTTACTAGAGCTTTTGCGAAAAATCGAGCGTAACTTTTTAGAGATAGTTCTTATGAAGAGATTTCACTCAAAAGAAATTAGAAAAGAAGCGCAATATTCAGAGGAATCTTTAAGAATTTTGTACTTTTCTTTATAAGTAATTGAAGTAAAATGACTTTTTAGTCAATCATTTTTAATTTCACTGATAAAATCTAATCATATTAAAATTACTAATACACCTGACATTAGTGATGCCTGACGAAATGACGAAACCTGACGAAACCGCAAGTTTCGTACAATGACGAAACTTGACGAAACTTGACGAAACTTATGGTTTCGTCAGGTTTTGTCATTTCGTCAGGCATCACTACCTGACATAGTTTTGATTACTTAGTCCGTTTATCACCCTAATAGAATACACTGATTGGCTGAGCATCAGTATACAAATGCACGACTGTTGATCAGGTTACTATTTTCAATCCAAAAAAAAAATGTTGACATTTTATGACAAGCTTTCGGAAAATTTTATCAAACTTCTTAAAAGTGAATATAATTATGATACAATTATCGAAGTTGGTGAACAGCCAGAAGCACAACTTTTCAAAGTACATTCTGCAATCTTATATCAATGCTCTTCTTACTTTCAACAAAAATTAACAAATACGATTAAAGAAAATAATGTCTTTAATATTAAATTACTCAATATTTCTGTTAAAACTTTTAATATTGTTATTAAGTAAGTGTTTGATTTTAATAATAATTATAAAAGCTTTATATATAAGTAGATAGAATTTTAGTTTCGCATTTAAATTAATTATTTATCTATTGCAGATATATTTATGGTGGTATAATTTCTTTAGAAAATCTTGAAACATCTGAAATACTTGATCTTTTGATTGCATTCAATGAATTTAATATTTCAGAATCTGTTGATAGTCTTCAAACTCTTCTTATTAAAGATAATGCATCTTGGCTTCGTTTGAATTTTTTTCGCATTTATCAGATTAGTTTTCAAAATGAAAAATTTAAAGCTTTGCAACAATTTTGTAATGATATTATTATAAAACACCCAAATTTGATTTTTGATTCTGATGAATTTACCACTATTAAAGAGAATGCTTTGATTTCTCTCCTAAAACATGATGAATTACAATTGGATGAATCTGTGATTTGGGATAAAGTTATTTTGTGGGGAAAAGCACAAACTCCAAATTTACCTGCTGATTATGAGCAATGGAATGAGGAGAATTTCAAATCTTTAAAAGTTACTCTTCAAAATTGTTTGCCACATATTAGGTATTTTCAAATTCCTGGTGATGAAGTCTTAGAAAAAATACGGCCTTATAAAAAAATTCTTGAAGAAAATTTGTGGGATGATATTATTGCAAAATTTTTATCTCCGAATAAGCCTATTGCTTCTACAATTTTACCACCTCGTAAAAAATTGACAAATCAACTTCCTTCTCGAAATTCAATATCAAATGATAAAGAAATTGACTCAAATAGTAAGTTTTGGAGTTTTAACTACAGAATCACAAATTTCATTAATAATACTAATATTTATTTATCAAATTGTTCTCAGATTATCTTGAGATTTTTTCAGGACCAATACATTTCCCTACCAATAAAAAAATTATACATCATGATGAATTACCCTCCGTAACAAACGAGCTGTCAGTAACACTTCAATTGAAGCTCAAAAGGCACGATTCAGGTTGGATAAATATTTTTCATAAAGGTATAACTAATTAATTAATTTATTTGTTTCATAACTGTTAAGGTTGGTCAGATTTAAAGTTATGGTTAGCCTAATTTGAAGCTAACTTTGGTTAAAGTTAAGAGGCGGGAAATAGAAATGGAGTTAATCCATGATTAACACAAGAATGATAATTACAATATAATAGTAAAAAATTGTTTAAAATAGGATTCTTTTTTTTCCATTGTTAATAAAAAAATGATAGGTGCAGATGAGCAAAATGCCCGTACCCCAGCACTTTGGCTATCACCGAATGACTCAAAACCACACCTTAATTGTTCAGTAAATAATAATTGGAATCATCTTATTTCAGCTGAACCTAGTCTTGAATTAAGCAAATGGTATCATATTGCCTACACACTTTCTGAGCCTCAACAACGTATGGAGTTATATGTAAATGGTAAATTGGCTAAATCCGTAGAGACAAAAAACATTAAATTCAATAAATTTTCTTTGAATATTGGGCATTCTTGCTTTTACAAAGATTTTCATGGACAAATGAGGTATGATTTACTATAGTTAAGATGTATTAAAAAATCTATTGCCTAATAAAGAATTATTTTTTATAGCAATTTTCGATATTATAATATTTATCTATCCGCTGATGAAATTTTTAAAGATTATATACCATATAGCAGTGAGTTAGGTCAAAATTGTATTAAATAAATTGACCCTAATAACAAATTTGAAACTTTAAAATGTAAAATCTCAAATCATTATTATTGCTAAAGTTTATCTAATGTTTTTAGATTATCTTGAGATTTTTTCAGAACCTACATATTTTCCTATTAATAAAAAAATTATACAACATAATGAATTGCCCTCTGTAACAAATGAGCTGTCAGTGACATTTCAATTGAATCTCAAGAGACATGATCCAAATTGGATAACTATTTTTATTAAAGGTATATTTTAATTAATTAATTAATTAATTGATAGATCTTATTTCATGATAATTAGAATTGGCTCGATTTAAAGTTAACATCAGCTAGAGTTAAGAACTGGAAAATTGCTATTGATATCTAAACAAGCTTCTTTTTTTTTTTTATTGTAAAAAAATGATAGGTGAAGATGAGCTGCATGCCTGCACCCCAGCACTATGGCTGTCACCAAATGACTCAAAACCATATCCTGATTGTTCAGTAAATAATAACTGGAATCATAGTATTGCAGCTGGAAATAATCTTGAATTAAACAAATGGTATCATATAGCCTACACACTTTCTGAGCCTCAAAACCGTATGGAGTTCTATGTAAATGGTGAATTGGTTGGATACACAGATGTGAAAGACATTGTATTCAATGAATTTCCTTTAAAAATTGGGCATTCTGATAAATATTCTGATTTTCAGGGACAAATGAGGTTTGATTTACTACAGTTAAGATTTATTAAAAGATCTATTGCCTAATAAAGATTGTTTTTTTATAGTAATTTTCGATATTATAATATTCGTTTATCTGCTGATGAAGTTTTTAAAGATTATATATCATATCATAGCAATGAGATAGATCGAAACTGGGGAAAAATTCGAATTAAAGAAATTGACCCAAATGGCAAGTTTTGAAACTTTAAAATGTAGTATCTCAAATTACCATTAGTTCTAAAATTTATCTAATGTTTTCAGATTATCTTGAGATTTTTTCAGAACCTACATATTTTCCTACTAATAAAAAAACTATACAACATAATGAATTGCCCTCTGTAACAAATGAATTGTCAGTGACATTTCAATTGAATCTCGAGAAACATGATCCGAATTGGATAACTATTTTTATTAAAGGTATAATTAATTTATTAATTAATTAATTGATAGCAGATAGATATTGTTTCACGATAATTAGAGTCTCCTCAATTTAAAGTCAACATCAGCTAAAGTTGAGAATTGGAAAATAGCTATCAATAGTCTAAAAAAGCTTTTTTTTCATTGTAAAAAAAAAAAAAATGATAGGTGAAGATGAGCAGCATGCCCGTACCCCAGCACTTTGGTTGTCACCGAATGAATCAAAACCTCTTCCCAATTGTTCAGTAAAGCATAACTGGAATCATAATACTTCAGCTAGAAATAATCTTGAGCTAAACAAATGGTATCATATAGCCTACACACTTTCTGAGCCTCAAAAACGTATGGAGTTCTATGTAAATGGTGAATTAGTTGGATACAAAGATGCGGAAAACATTATATTCAATGAATTTCCTTTAAAAATTGGACATTCTGATAAATATTCAGATTTTCAGGGACAATTAAGGTATGATTTACTATAGTTAAGATGTATCAAAAAATCTGTTGCCTAATAAAAGTTTGTTTTTATAGTAATTTCCGATATTATAATATTCGCTTATCCGCTGATGAAATTTTTAAGAATTATATATCATACTATAGCAATAAATTGGGGTTGTAGGAGCTTTCTGTTCATCCTAATAAATTTAAGTTTACAGATTTGTTTCTACAGGTAATATAGGTCATTTGCCAGGGAACTCACTGTATGAAAGCAAGCGTCAAGC
This sequence comes from Gigaspora rosea, assembly GCA_003550325.1. Classification (NCBI taxonomy): domain Eukaryota; kingdom Fungi; phylum Glomeromycota; class Glomeromycetes; order Diversisporales; family Gigasporaceae; genus Gigaspora; species Gigaspora rosea. Next base: position 4,068 of record QKWP01003362.1, on the reverse strand, counting down.
AGTGATTTTTTTTTAGCAAATAACTCATTTGGTAATATAGCACAAACAGAATAACATAGCGCTGAATTAGCAGATATTGTTATTCAAATATAAAGTTTTTACTACTTTTATTGCATAAAATGAAGATGAGATTCTTTAGCTTGTTAAAAAAATACAAGAGTTACATTAGTCAAGAGAAATAAATTATATATAATCATTATATACGTAAATATGATTCATTATAAATAAAGTTGCTTCTCACCGCAAAGCAAAGTATGCTTCTACTTTGATATAACAACCTTATTGTAAAAGGATTTTTAAATATTCCACTATCCCAACTCAACAATCTGATAAATAGATAGTAGAACAAACTTCAATTCTTGAATAATTTTCTAATGTAATAATTGCAAGCTTTCTTGTTAATAGCAAAGCTTAATTAAATTCATATACAAACAAATACGTAATATGCATTGTACAGAATTGAACTGGTTTTGTTTTCTATATATTAAAACTAGGTAAACTAGGTTCGACATATAAAATTAAAACCAGTTCCTAGCATTAAATGAAAGCATGTAAATATATACACTAGTATAAATTTGTACTATACTATACTTATATGTGTGTACACATAAAAAATGGTTAATTTAGATTATTTATCAGAACCTTTACCTATTCAAATGTAAAAAAAAATCTACTTTAGTAATCACCTAACCTAACCTTTAACAGGTTAAATTCCATATAATACTATAGAACATTTGTAAAAAGTAAATTAATGTAGTACAATTAGATCATAAAAAACCCATTTGCTAAACTATGCATGCAAACAAATGTAATAAATTTGATACGTAGATCAAAATATTGTTATAAAATTCAATTATTGCATTAGTAAATCAAGTTTGTAGCATATAAATATTAAATACAGTTCTTGAAATTAATTAATAATCTAACATTTCTATATTTTTTGCATTGACATTTTGGACTTGATTGATTCATGAGGTAACTTGATCCTTTTCGTACCTGGAATATAATCTCTGCTTTTATGCACTTTTGAATTTTGTAATTAGGATTTACATTCTCTTTATAATTATTGCCTTGTTGGTATTCATTATCTGAATCTGATATATTCATAATTGCTATAAAAAATTGCATTATAGAATGTACTCGCTATTTTGTAACATAGTATGTGATTAAGGTCGAATTTGATTGCAGACTTATATATTTGCTACTGTAAAGAATTCTATTACAGAACTTATTTGTTAATCTAGTACACATAGTTATTAAGGTTGGGTTAGTACTGGAATTATCATGATTTTTGCATAAAAATTTGGGGTTGAGTCTATAGAAATCAAGCAAATATTTTTTAAACAAATATAACTTATCAAAATTCAATCAAATTTTGATAAAAAATTTTTTTTAAATTAATTATACAAGTTAAAATTATTTGAATTAAATTTTATTGAATATGGTTAAGTTTCTGCTAAGTTATTCTTTTTCAAGGTTATAAAATACTTTATTATAAAAAATTTGGTTATCACAGTGCATGGTTATGATTGATATGGTTGTCTTGGAATTATCATGTTCTGTATCTAATTCTGTTACAAACTTACTAATTCGATACACACAGGGTTAAGTTTCTACTTTTATGTTACTATAAAAAAAATTCTGCTACAGAACTTACTTGCTATTCCTTCATAGTTTCTAGGGGGGAATTACACATCGGGACTCAAATTTGAAAATAATTATGAATGAGGGTCTAACTTAAAAATATTTATTTATAATGGGCTAATTTTTGAAAGTATTACAAATATTGGCCTAAGTAATTTTGCATCATATGAATCAGCGCCCATCATGGCTTAATCTGAAATTCAAGCCAATCATGATTTAACTTACTTGTAACTTCCGTCGTATAAAAAAGTCGTCGTTACTACACAATGGCAAAAATAAATTAGTAAATTAGAATGTCATTTACTAAAATAAAAAGCATCCGCTCAACCCTTGTCATTTGTTCCATGAACAAGATTAGTGCATTTACCTTTTACTATATATATATAATTTCTTTAACACAATTTCATATATTTATGAAATGGGACATTGCGCCCGTATTTGCAATTTTCAAAAATTAGGTTTTTATAAATAAATATCTTTCAATGAAATAATTTATACATCGCACTGCGATGTTGTCGCACCTGCCGCAGATCATAAAATCAGGTGTAACGTAAAATCAAAACAATTAAAATAACCCGTTTTTTTGTGTATGGGCGAGAGGGGGTTTTTATAGTAAAATTTTGCAAGGAATTTTTTTTGTTAGAATCCTAAGAGTAGTTTCATATACTCAATTTTAAATTATAGACTATTTTTGACAAAACGAACGTTTGTTTCGAATTTTGATCGTGTAACGTTACACCTGATCTTGAAATTTGATTGGGAGAGCGACATATAAGGCGCATCGCACGGGGCAATGAATAAATTTACTCTTTTTAAATTAGGCCATTATTCATAATTATTTCCAAATTTGGGTCCCGATGTGTAAATTCCCTAATGCTGTTAATAAAGAATTCCGTTACGGAATTATTGTAATTTTTTACCGTATAAGCTGCCATAAAAAATTCTGTTACTGATATCTTAATGATCACAGTACGTAGTTAAGTTTGAGTTGGTTGCATTTGAATTATCATGGTTTCTATTATAAGTTATTGCGAAAAATTCTGTTATAGGACTTGATCGCTATTCCGTTGCTATTATATGTGGTCGTATATTGTTTGCATTAGAATTTTGTGATTCCTGCTATAAGTTGTCATAAACAATTCTGTTATAGAACGTACTAATTCAAATAAGATTTCAAAAAAAAAAAAAAAAAAAAGAGTTTATTACTAAAATCGCGAGTTACTGAGAATTTTTTTTACAAAATTTACTCGCTATTCCAGTAATATTTATTTACAAGTATATTAATACTAATCTACATTACGAAATATTTTGCCAAATGAATATTGTATACGCAGTTAATTTTATACTCACTTTCTGAGAATTGACGTAATATTTAAAGTATGATTTAGCATATTCTTATGAACGAAAGTATGCCGCCAATTTTAAAACTTACTCCCTAAAAGTTGGTATAATTTATGCAATAGTTAAATATTATTTCATTAATTAATTGCGAAATTTTAAAGTACTTAATTAATGTGGTTCGTATAATCGTCGAAGCAATATTATCTATCAAGTAGATTATTGAATTCTGAACATGACTAATCATATTCTATACTCACGTAGGATTACTGTACCTAAATTATGTATTTATTAAATTACTTAACAGCTAAGTCATAATGAGGAATTAATAACAAAATCTGTGATAAAGCTTTATACATACCCCCTAATAGTTGATGTAATTGTTTATTTCGTACCGATTTATTGATGTTCATAATTAAACAATATATATCCACATTCTTCTATCATTAATTATATAAAGTATTATTAATTCATTTCAGCATTCTTATTAAACAAACGAGAGTAAAAATACCAACTTACATCTGGTAATTTGGAAAATTGTTTTTAGTACAGTAGAAGAGTTGATTGAGAAGTTAAAATTAAATTTATTAAGAAACTCAATAATTACATTTATTGCGTTGACGATTACGTTGACGTTATAGCGTGAAAATATTAAAGTCGGTAGAAACAAAAAAGCTGGTATTAAATTTATCGGAAAGAAAAGTACCACAACGTACGTACGTACGACGTATTACTATAGAATTCAGGAAATATCTTTACATGGAATCTAATTATCGCTTTTTCGTTTAGTTGATCGGCGATCTGCATAATTTTTTTTGTCCCGTGACACTTTGTTAAATTGATTTGGCTATAGTATTGCACAGTGTGGTCGGATTCTGTGTTGCCGGGAATTTCTAAATTAGGGGTAATTTCGAATAATTCTTATGGAAGAATTCCCATGTTTGTTTTCCATTGGTTGTACCGTTGATCTGTGTTTGATCTTTAGATGGGCGGAGTTTGAGGTACGTTAGTTTATTTGTGGAACTTTTGTGAATTTCAAATTCAAATATCGTGTTCTGGAATCTATGTGGTATTGTGTTGTCTTCG
>QKWP01003361.1:0-25600 GCA_003550325.1 Gigaspora rosea | reverse complement strand
ATTAAGTATAAGAGAAGTGGGGTGTCTTGGTCTAGTTTGACTAAGGGAAATTCTGTGTCTTTAAATACATTTTAGAATAAGCGTTATAAGCGTTAATTTACAATGATAAACACTATAATCTACAAGACCAACATAAGCGTTATAAGCGTGATAATCGTTATAAGCGTATAAGCATGATAATCGTTATAAGCGTTATAAGCGTGATAATCGTTATAAGCGTTATAAGCGTGATAATTGTTATAAGCGTTATAAGCGGTATCAACTATTCTAACTCCTCAAGATAATAATATAATACAATATAATAATAAAATATAATAAAAATAAAATAATAAAATAATAAGGTAATATAATAAACTATCGTTCTATAACACTAACTATTCTATAAATTCCCGCAATTCCCATTATTCCTTGAATTCATCGAATCCCAAGGATTCCCCTGGTACCAGTAATCCTGGGAATTCCGTGAATTTGTATCACCTTTAACCGCATAATTAAATTTAAACGATAAAATCATTGCTTAATGCCGATCTTACCCTTTACAACGTACCTTCTATGTAAGCCATATGTTATTCGAAACTGGGTGTAGATCGTGATTTTCACGAAGGTTAATTATGATTACGATTTGCGAGGCTTAGTCATTAACACTAGAATGTTCTAGTTGTAATTACGCAAATACAATGTAAAGAAGATTTGTGAAGGAATGGCGAATAGAAGATAAACCTGAATATCTGAAGAAAGGAACATCAAGATTAGCGTGATTTGCAAATGCTTTATGGATTATTAAGGTTAGTAATATTTCATTATCAAAGCCTCTCACACTCTATTTGTTTTAAAAGAGCTTTGATTTGTTGCATTGAAGAATAAGAACTCATATCATTAATCTTAAGAAATATTATCCAATTATACATTATTTATTTTATAACTATATAACAATGGTAAACATTATGACTAGAGGAGAATCTAGAAAAATGAAAGACCATGAACGAAAAGCTGCCAAGCGTAAAGATAGCCTATTTAAAAAATCTGAAAATGATAAACAAAGAAAACGTCAAGCTAATAACTATCAAAATGAAGAATATGTTCAGTCATATAATATATTAAGGAAAATTCTTGAAAATGGCGAAAAATATTAATTAATTCTTTAGCAAAAGATTTAGCTATTCCTTCACGCATTCTTGAGATTGATCAAGATTTTGAAGAAGTTCTTATTAAATATGCAGCATGGCCTTGGCAAATTCATCCAGAAATAAAGAAAAATGCATTAGCAGAATTTTGCAATAAAATTGACTTTAGCAAGCTTTGAGAACTACCTTGTGCTGTTTGTTCTGGACTTTATAACTATAAAAATTATAAAAGAATTTCTGTAATAGATATTGACCTTTCTATACTTAAAGCTCCAATAGATCTTATAGATCCATTATTTGAAATTGATTTTAATTATCAACATCCTTATATTAATTCTATTGAAACTAATATCCTTCTTGATCGCTCTGGTTTTATTTATAATGATCCTCTAAATAATAATAATCCTTTTGATCTATGCATCTGCAATGAATGCTGCAATTGTTTAAAAAAACATAATATTCCACCATTATCACTAGCTAATCACATGTGGATTGGACCTACCCCACATGCCTTCAAGATTTAACAATTCCAGAGCAAATTATAATTTCACCTGGATATTTATGCATGAATCTTATTCAATTAACCAAGAAAAAACATACTTATCATAAACTTAAGGGACATATTATAACATTACCTCAGAATCAAAGCTCACTGGTTAAAGTGTTACCATTACCAATATACAAACTCTGTGAACATTTGAAAGTAGTATTTGTTGGGAAGGGAACACCCACTAATTATCAGCTCAAAAAAATACTTCAAGTAAGAAAAAGCAAAGTTACAAATGCACTTTGCTGGCTCTTTGCACACAACAAATTATTCAAAGATAATTTTATACTTGACAAAGATGCTTTAAATCTTTTACCTGAAGGTGAAGTTCCTGAATCTTTAAGTTTAACAACTACCGTAGTGAATATTGATTCTCATGAAGTTGAACACTATACAGGTTATACTCAAGTGACAGATAGTGAAAGCGATAATGAAGCTTTTGAGAGTAATGATCGTATTTTAGATAGCTTTATAAAAAACAATACAATTGGTGATGCAAATAAACTCAGACCTTCTGGAATTATATGTGTTGATAATATACCAATTGCATTCTTTTAAAAATCTCATAGATCATTCAAACAATCAACCTAATGAACAATCACAAAACAAATCTAATTCTGAAATAGAAGCTATGTCTCAAATATTATATGTGCCACATGGTCGTAAACCTTTTAACGAATATGAAGACAAATCTCTTTTTCCTGCCGGTTTTCCAGTTCTCTTTCCATATTGTGTTGGTGGTCATGAAGGTTGATTATTCCGTGTATCTTTAAAAAAATATGCTAATCACCTTATGCAACATCGTGATCCAAAGTTTAGACAGCATAGATCATTTCCTTTTGTTATTTTTAATGTCTTACAACGACGAAAAGTATCAACTGAAATGCATAACTTAACCAAAAAGAAAAATTTTGAATATTCTGCAAAATTAATATCATCACTTAGTCTTGATAATATAAAAGTAGCTATTGAACAAGAACATAACAAGCTTCCAATTACAAATCCAGCAATTAATGAGCTGCTCAAAAATATTAATGTAGCTGGCTCTAATCTAATGGTCTCACCCCAATCACGCACTCTTATTCGCAATGAAATATTTGCTATAATTCTTCGTGATGGTTCTTCTTCTCTGTTTATTACTATAAACCCTGCTGACCTTCATAGCCCAATTGTTATGATTTATTCTGGAAATGAGATTGATTTTGAAAATATATCTTCTAAAAATTTTCCAATGGCTACAGAAAGAGCTTGGCTTGCACATCTTAATCCTTCAGCTGTTACTAAATATTTTGATGTTATAATTAGATCCATTTTAGATACTATTGTTGGATATGGCAAAAAACATGGTGGTGTTTTTGGTAATATAAAAAATTATTATGGCGTTGTTGAATATCAAGATCGTGGAATACCTCATTGTCATTTACTTATATGGATTTATGGTTCACTTAATCCAATTGAGTTACGTCAAAGGCTTAAAGATGATGAGACTTTTTCACAACAACTACTTACATATGTAAGTGATATTGTTAAAGAAGATATTAGCTACCTGCTTAAAAAAGGTGAAATCTTGACAGATGAAATGCTTGAAATAGAATATAAAACTCCAAAGACAATAGAAGAGAAGCGAATGCATCCATCCTTTTTCCCCATTCCAGATCCTAATTCATCTGAATTTGAAGAAAATTTTCGATTAGATTTGCTCGCAATTACCAAACGTACTTTATATTATCGTTGTACTCAGTCATGTAAAAAGTATAATAGAGGCTTGCAAAAACAATGTAGATTTGACTTTCCAAGAGAACTTGTTAACCCTCCTGGAATGATATTTCCTGATCAAGGCATTATTGCTATCCAACTTACTAATGCATTTATTAATAATCATAATCCGTATATAACATTTGCATGTAGAGGAAATAATGATATAAAATTTATCGCATCCAGAAAACTTTCCTTAGCCTATATTTACTATTTAACTGATTATATTACTAAATTGGATCTAAGCACACATAGCTTTTTTTTAATTTGTGCTTCAACACTAGAATCTTTTTTAAAGCAACCTTCTGATAAATCTTCGTTTGATCTTGTAAGTAGATCCCGTAAAATTATAACAAAGTGCCTTAACAAAATATCTGGTCAAATTGAGCTTACAAGTCCACAAGTTTTAGCATATTTATAAGATGTTTGTGATCATTATACACCGAATAAGTTCACTACAATACATCTTAAAACTTTTGAAATTTATCTTACAAAAGAATTGACAAAGCACTTTCAGAATATTACTAACGATGATGAATCTAATAGTGACTCAAACACTAATAGCTATCATGATCAAGAATCATTTTTTATATCAACATTTAATAAAAAATTAACTACTGCAAACCTTTGTATCGATTACCAGTTCAGAGGCTCATCTCTACATAATATATGTTTATATGACTATGCTGCTACTATTCAAAAAGTTCCAATTAATTCACATGAACTTCCATTATTAACAAATCAAATTTCAAATGAGGGAGGTAATTATTATTTTTTTCGTGGAGATAATTTTACAAATAACTATTATGATCCAGAAGGCGGACATTCTCAATATAAATCACATATCCAAAGACTTAAAAAAAAAGGATACGAACAGATAGTCATGTTGAGTGGTAAAGGTATACCAAGAAAAGATGATATAGAAAATATTGAGCTCTATGCACTATGTATTCTTATGCTGTTTAAACCATGGGAAACTGTTTTAGATTTGCGAGAAAATTATGATACATGGAATAATGCTTGTCAGTCATTTTTAAATAGTTCTTCCTTATTACTACGTCTGAAATCTATAATTTCTAATATAGAATTACTGCATCGATGCTCAGAAGAGACCACTTTTGATCGAGAATTGCGCCGAATTGCAATAAATAATCCAATTTATACAAAAGCATGCCATATTGATCGTTCTGTTCCTGGATACGATGCTGATAATGAACTTGATATTTTGGATAATGATGACCTAATAGCAGATAACTCTTCTAATATAGATTCTCTTAATTTTGATCCTGCAAAAATTGTTAGATCTGGTCTAAAAGATTTAAGAATGGTAGATAATGCTATGACCTTTTTACAACTTAGAGGAAGATTTAATACAAGAAAATCTGCATCATATACTAAAATTAATGATAAAATTAACTTACAAAATATACGCCAGTGTAATATTAATGATGATGAGCTTTTAAAAACATGGCGATCAACAATTATTTCTCGAAAAATTGATTAGAAAATTTCTAGCGATAAGAATACAAAAGACAATACATTTTTAAATGCATATGTCAATGTTCCAAATAATGAGTGCCATAAAATTCCTTCAGATATATTTATACATGAGTATAAAGATCCCTTAGAAAAATTCGCATCAGATTTAAATGATGAACAAAAAAAGTTTATTTTCTTGTTTGTGATCATTGTCGAAGAAACTATCCAATGAGTAAAAATAAACCATCTCAACTACTATTGTACCTCACTGGTGCAGGTGGTGTGGGTAAATCTAAAGTAATCGATGCTATCTGTTCTTACTTTGAATATATTTCTCAACAAAATACTCTTCTTGTTCTGGCTCCAACTGGTTGCGCTGCTGCAAAGATTGGTGGAAATACTCTTCATTCTGCATGTGGATTTGGTTTTGGAGAATCCTTTAAAAATAAGCGTAGTTTGTTTGAAGAGTCATTATAGCAACTTCAAGAATACTGGTCTCTAATAGAGTATCTTATTATAGATGAGATATCTATGGTTGGTCAAAAACTCCTTACTCAGTTTCATACTTTTATGAAAAAAATAAAAGCAACAGATAATGATACCCCTTTTGCTGGAATTAACATTTTGTTCGATGGTGATTTTATGCAATTGCCTCCAGTTTTAGACTCTGCCTTATATGTACCAAATAAATTTACTCATATAACTAAAAGCCAAGGTTCTTCAAAACAAAAATCTTTATCTGTTAATACCCGCTCTGTCACTAATATTACAGGAAGAAATCTTTGGCTTAATGTTAAACATGTTATAATTCTAAAAAAAACAAATGCATCAATTAGATGATCCTAACTATGCCTGCATTTTTAAAAATATGCGTAAGAAAAATCTTACAGATGATCAAAGATCTACTTTAAGTTCAAGAATTCTTGGAGATAATCTAATTAGCTCACAAGATTGGAAAGATACAACTTTTCTTGTAACAAGAAATGATCTCCGTGTTCAAATAAACTTTGAAGCTACAAAAGAACATGCACATTATCACTAGGGTAGGGAATGAGCTGGGCTAAACCTGGAAAATTACGGGCCGGGCTGGGCTCGGGCCTAATTTGGGCCCACATTTTGAGCCCGTTAATTTTTGGGCTGGGCCTGTGTTAGGCCCGTTAAAAATATCGGGCCGGGCTCGGGCCCTGTAATTAGGCCCAATTAGGCCCAATGGGCCTATAGTATTATTAGTCGACACATGATTTTCAAACTATGCTTGATTTGTAATAAACTTTGGACAACTTTTTTAACTTATGGTTTGAGTAACGGTCAATCACTAAATGTATTGTCGCTATACAGTAATTATTGGTATGCAATTTTTTTTTATTTTCTATAATTCTAGCTGCCATTTACAGGTCTCGTTTGTTAGTGTTTTTCCTTGGCGGTTTCAACCCATTTTTAATGCTCTTTTCTTTCATTTCTATTCTACCATATGTGTTGTTCGTTTGGTGCGATAATAGAGGCTTCCAACTTTTCGATTTTTGCTACCTAGCAAAGAGACTAGAAATATTTGTGCTGGTAAGTACTTTAGATTTTGAAACCGAGAATAATTTGTAGAATGATTGTACAATAGCTACTGTAACGATTTAAGGATTAGGGTGCTCTACTAACGTGAAGCATCTATCTCTAGTAAAAGGGGAACGTAGTGGAAACAACAGTCGTAGTGAAGCGAATTGGAGATTTTAGGTAAGATTATAGCATAACAGAAGTTTATTTTGATTGGTTGTTAAGATACCCCAGAAAAAATGTCGATTATGCTCCGGATAGAGTACCGGACAAAAATTTTATAACTCTCGAACTTTTAAAAAATTTGTCAATACACTCTAAAGACATATTATAAATTTACAATATACTAATTCAGCTTTGTATTAACAACTTTAATTTGAATTTTACAAGGGTTTTGTTATTTTTTCACAATGAATACATATAAACGTCTACTAAATAACGCGTACGCGACCATTCCTAACACTACTATTACTATCACTTATTGTGTTATAAACGTTATATTCACAAACTATACTTGTACTAAATAAATTATATAATCAAAAATATTAAAATACAGTTTAGAATAATAGTTCAAAATTATACTTTTCGTAAAAAAACACAAACAAACTAGTTGAAACATAGTTTTTCAATTTCAACTCACCAGGTGTTTAGACCGCCAAACCACCTTCTGACCTTTCAAAATATTCATCTCTCATCTAGTTTTTGGAACTATTGCATCTTATTGCATCTCAGGTTAAAAAACAATAAGTTTGAAGGTAAACTACCAACAACTAAAGTTGGTTTTTACGTTTTGTATTACAAAAAAAAGTTTCATATGACACGACGATTTTTACTATTAAAAGTACTTTAAAAATTACAATTGACTATATAAAAAAAGATCGTCTCCAATCATATTTATCCTAATAACAGCCAATCAAAACAAACTTCCGCTATGCTTAAGATTATATTAGTTGGTTTTGTATTGGATTTATCATGACTTTAGAATAATTGACTGTAAAATTCAATTATAGATAACGTAAGCAACTTAGGTAGGTATATTAATTTGTATTGGAGTTATCGTGGCTTGTAGAATAATTAACTACAAAAATTCGATTACAGTTGGCAGACATGAATTAATCGAGATCGATAAGCATAAAGCGTTTACATATTATCTAAAGCCTGCTGAGACATGGAAATTAAATTCAAGTTCGACGTTTCAAAATGCACTTAAATCTGGAATACTTATAGAAATAATGAATAATTCTTCGTTTATATAGTAAATAAAATTTGTTGTTAACATTTCAAAAACGAATACGCCAGACCTTAAAATTGAAAATAATAAAATTTATTCATAATTTTTTCAAAAAAAAATACCCTGTCCTAAATGGTTTTCCAATATCACGAATGTGCCCTTTATACTTTAATAATTGAAAAAAAGTTCAAATACAAGTAACCTCATCGATTTATGAAGTAATTGAAGTGCAGTAGACTGATCAAATCATCGGTTTTGTATTCTAAAGTACTATAAAAACGTACAAATATTTATTAATATATGAAAAATAGTGCATTAATCGTTTGGAATATTACCATTAATAATAGCTTGTATAAAAATAAGTGTAAAAGGTTAAATTTCAGCATAAAAAAATTTTTTTAAAAAAATATTATTTTATATACAGTACTATTCTTTAGTCTGTCCACCCACGTTCTTTTGCACTCATCAGCCAATCTTGACCACATATTAATGTTTCAACAGTTTCTGGAAACAGGTTTGACCGATAGTCATCAAAAACTCTGCCAGCAATACTAAATATCTGATAAATATAACACGAGTTAGCTTTTATTAAGCTATTCATTACTTAACTATATCTTTACTTACTGATTCTGAAGCTACAGATGTAATTGGGATTGCAAGAATATCTCTCGCCATTGACGCCACTGAAGGATATTTTAGCGTATTTACTTTCCACCAAGCTAAAATGTCAAATGATTCTGAAGAACAGGGATAGAGCGGATCTGCAAGATATTGCTCAAATTCATTTATTTCATTAGTATTATTTTGATCTGCAAGAAAACGGTCGAAGTCTTTCATTAAATCATATTTCTGAGAAATAATAGAAAAATTATGTTTATCAGTAGCAACTGCATTTTGCAGATAAGTTGTTTTATAAATCGTCATGACACTATATGATAAAAAATGAGTAACATCAAGAGAAAACCTGTAAATTAGTTTTTAATTTTCATTGTACATCATGATGGGCTGGATTTGCCAAATCTCCATATATGTACGAATGTGAAAATTAAAATTTAGATTTACAGGTTTTCTTGGCAGTACTCGAATAATTAATGAATTAGCAAAAGTATAATATTTATCTTTGGAAATAAAAATTTAAAACAACCTACTTCATTTTAATAAGATTCAGTTTGTCCTCTGCTTCATTGCATGACAAGTTCATTTTCTGCTTATACAAATGAGTTAAAAATGCCATTTTGTAGCGAGGATCCATCATCGATGCAATACAATATGTAATTTCCATATCTGACCAGTACTTATCAAACTTGGATTGCATTAGTACAACCATTTGACATATAAAAGAATCTGTGTTAGTAGCATTTCATTCAAGATGTATCTTAATTTTCGCCAAATGAGGAAAAAAATATTTGATGTCAAATAAGTACTTCCCGATATAACTATTGTTACTACGTTAAAGGTAAAAAATTAATTATTAAATATGTATTTTTTTTTATATAGTAAAATATACAGTATTGTACTGACTAAACGACATGGGTCTAAAACAAGATATCTATTTAAAATACCAGATAGTAGAGGATTTCTATGCATACACATTCCTTTTTTACGGTATGCAACATGTGATTTTAAAAAAACTGCTTCAATTAAAGATGGGTTGATGCATATTCATGCATGCCTTAAAGACGGGTCAATACAGTTTCATGTATATGCATAAATGCGCATTTTTCCCATCTCTATTTACAATTAACAGAACTCCTGCAGTTTTTATCTGAGTATTTTATGTAAGAGATATACTGTAATAATAGTATGTTATTAGAAAATTATAATTACCTTCATAAAACAGCTTTAAAAAATCACAAATACTCTTGGCTTTTTTCCAGTCTTCATCGAAAGGCATAATTTGGCTAAAATTAGAATCCCGTAGTGATAGACACTCAAAAACACTTTTATATGGGATTGTTGAAAATAACATGAGATAAACAGAATTCCAGCGGGTAGGCACATTGAGAGTTGGTCGCTGACTAGATACAAGTTCAGAACAACATCCGACTACAGCATCCTCAAAATTTTGTTGTCGAAGTTGTGAACTACAGATCCATTTTACACATTCTTGGACTTTACTTGTAATATTTTTAACCATTTTAAGGCCATCCCCAACTATGAGATTCAGAATATGAGCAGAGCAACGTTGGTGTAGGAAAATTCCATCAGCAATGAGCATATTTTTTTCACAAAGCATAGATTCTATATTATTAAGTGCAGCATCATTACTGGTTGCATTGTCTACTGTAATTGCTAAAGTTTTTGATACAATATTCCAATCACTAATACATTTAAAAAACATTTTGCTAATGGCAATTCCCGTATGTGGTGCAGAAACTAATTTAAATGCTATGACTAATTTTTGCATCTCCCAATTACTATCAATAAAATGGCATGTAATAGCCATATATCCAAGGGTTTGGTTCGATGTCCATAAATCTGTCGTATAACTTAAATTTTCTGGCGCCTCTTGAATTAATAAACAAGCTTTTGATTTAAGATCTGTAACGATTTTTTGAGAATCTTCACGAACTGTTTTCCTGCTTATCATTTTAAATTGTGGTTGTAAATTTTTAACAAAGGTTAAAAACCCTTTATGTTTGACTATGCTAAATGGATATGCATGCATAATGATCATATTAATCAAATCTCGACGACTTCTTTCTTGGGAAAATTTATGGGTTACAATGCCTGATGAAGAAAAATGTAATCTCTGTTGTGATTTGTCAGTTTCAAGATATTTGCTGCATTTTGTATTTTTCATATAGCGAATTAATGTACTGGTTCCTGTCTCACCGTCATGCTTTAAAAAATTCTTACAATGTGTACATTTACTATCAAATTATATTTAATAAATATTAATTACTTCATAGAATTAATAATTATTATACAAAACATAAACTTTTACTTTTTTCGGGATCATCAGGTTTAGTAAAATGGCCTTCCTTAAAGACCCATAATTGTACATTGACTATTTTCCGTTTTTTATTATTGGTAGTAGTTTCAGAACTTTCATCAACCATAGCTTCAACATCATTGATTATTTCAGCACCTTCATTAATGGAGGTAATTTCGGCACTTTCATTAATGGCAGTTATTTCTGTACTTTCTTTTTCACTTTTATTAACAGGAGAATCAATACTTTCTAATATTATAATGGTCTCATAAGTTAATTTAAAATATAAAAGATTATAAGCTCTTTAATTATTAATTGTCATACCATAATTCATTTTCTATTTCCCAAGTTTATTTAACAAGATCTTAGGTGATACAGTCTAAGAAAAATTAGCAACGTGCACTAAAATTTCTTGCTTATTTAAATCTTATTTTTTTAATATACTATACATACTTACAAATATTCTCTTTTACACCAGACCTTCTATAACTTTAATAGCGCACTATTTAAATAACAACTTGCAATAAAACCAGAACCTAAGTTGACTTTATCATAATATTGCCGTACATTACCTTGCATTATGTATTATGCATACTAACTATGTTTCAATTTTTTCGAACAATCTTATGAATAAATTACGCATTTTACTATTGCTCTCACGATAGAAATAATTGTCTTTACAATGAAACAATTGTCTGTCTTTACAATAGAAATAATTGTCTTCACAATAGTCATATGCAAGCTTTATTGTATTCGTAAAATTCTTTGATTTACACTAGTTCAAAAATAGCTAACCTACATACCAATACCCATAATGAAATAAAGATGCTGCAGATAGATCTGGTAATAACCAGAATTACTTTGTGAAATGAGCTTGATGAAATAAACTATAAAATGAACTTGGTGAATAATTTTCAGTGAAATGCGGTAGCTATTAAGGAAGGTTTTTTATATACGTGTGGTGCAGGTGATCTAAAAACCTCAATCGCTTTATATGTATAAATAAACACATTGGAGATAAGCTAAATTCAGAAGTGGCTTATATTTCGACAGCATGCATAGAATACTTGCTATTATTCTTAAGGTTTTAAAATTCCCGCACCATACTAACACCGATCAACTCACTGACAATCACTTATAGACCCATATTTCACTGACAATTATTACCTACAGTTCATTTTATCGACAGTCTATTTTACTGAAGCTCATAAAGTCGGGTTAGAATTAAAGTCAGCGTAACTTATAAAAAAAAACTTGCCAGTGAAATGAGCTTCAGCAAAATAGACTGCCAGTGAAATGCGGTGTATATGAAGTGATTGTTGATAAAATAATACAATTCTTTACTATTTAGTGGCAATTAATGTAGCAGATTAAAATGAAAGCGGATTAAAATGAAATATGTATAGTATAAAAAAATTGGCAAACCATCAAAAAATAAAAATTTTTTGGGGCGCAGTTTTTAAGGTTAAGGTTAAAGGTTAGTTTTAGAGTATATTTATATTAAGTGGGTTTTAGAAGGTTAAATATTTCATTTTAATCCAATTTCATTATGATCTGTGACAATAATCAATGAACTTTTTTTTTTTTTTTTAAATAAACCTCATCTTTTTTACATTAATGAAAGCATAAATAAGGTAATGAAATTTTTTGCTTATAAAAATAAATAATAAATTTTTAGCAGAAAAACTGGAAATCTTTGGAATTTAAAAAGACAGTATAAAGACAATCCTTGAAGTCATTATTTTGTTAATGTAAGTACGACTTATCAATATGAAGGTTTTACTATCTTTTATGAACAAAAAGATAATAGTTTAACTTCGTGATTATAATAATTTTTTTTAATGAACTTAAATACAATCAATTTGATATCTAAATGTGATCTAGGCCATTCTTAAATCGATAAAGAAGGTGTTAACTTTAATATGATGCTGGTGATGTAATTAATTAATAATGAATTAAGGGTTAGATGACGCAGTGTAATTACAACGAATAGTTAAAGATATTTTGTTAGATTAGGTTGTTAAAATTAATAAATAACGCATGTTAATTAAGAATTGACAAAATTTTTAATTGACGCAGAACATATATTATTCTAGCAACATTAATTATTTCAAACATGATTATCAAGGCAAATTGAATTATATTAATAATCCTTAGTAGTTCTAATAGTTGTATTTTATGGATCTTGAACAGCTTTAATATAAAAATATAATCCTTTCGCATAATAAAATAAAGGGGTTATAATGTCAATTAAAAGATTTGCCATCGAGAAATTTAGTGTTTTCAAATGCATTACAAAATAAAAATAAATATTCTGGACAAAATACGTAGAATTCAATTTCATCTGTTTTAATAATCTGATAATTACTAAATTTTAAGTTAATTTTAAATCTGATTAAATAGAATTTGGAAACCATAAAAATTTGATTTCAATGTACAATATAAATATTTATAAACTTTATTTTTAAATTAATTTATAAATTAATAGACTGGGCCTGGCTGGGCCTGAGTGGGCCTGAGCGGGCTGGGCCTAATTTTAAAATAAAGCCTGGCCCGGCCCACTATTCTGAAGGGTTTTTTTTCGGGCCGGGCTTGGGCCCAAAAATATTTTTTGGGTCTTGTTCTGGGCCCTACAAAGCCCGGCCCAACCCGGCCCATTCCCTACCCTAATTATTACAATAATTTTCTTGTGTATTCTTGTGCGCAAAATTCTTATAATAGAAACATTCTTACTGAAATCAACCGTCTTAAATTTTTATCAACACCCGATACAAAAAAAAATGCACTATGTGGCATTTTGCCACTTTCAATTAATATGAAAGTTATTATAACTGTCAATATTTGTGCAAATGATAACTTAGCAAATAGTACACAAGGAATTCTTCAACAAATTATTTATGATGAAGACTCTATCCATTTATCATCATCTCATGATAAAACAATAGTACTTAAAAGCACTCCAAAATATGTTATTGTTGAATTAATTGGCAAAGCACCTGGTTCTTATAAAAACCTTCCACCCAATCATGTACCTATTTACCCTATTAAACGTGGTTGTGTACGCACTATTTGGAGCCATGATGGATCAAAAATTCAAAGAAGGTTTCAACTTTTTCAACTCTCTCTAACTCCTGCATTTGCACTTACTGATTTTAAGTGCCAAGGACAAACTCTTCAAAAAGTAATAGTTGATATTAAAGACAGTAATACAAGTAATGGCATATATGTAATGCTTTCTCATATACAAAGATTAAATGATTTATTATTTTTGCGCCCTTTTGATGAATCAATTTTGAATATGCGATTGTCCTCTGCACTACATAAAGAATTTGATCATCTTGAAGAATGTGCAAAACAAACTGCACGATTAAAAGAGTGGCCAAATATTTAAACTTTGATTATTATTTATTTCTTTTAATCTCTCTTAAAAATATCAAATTTTTAAAATTTTATTATTATATAATATAAAACTCTTTTTTTGTTTAAATATTATTAATTGACTGTTTATAAATTAATTAAACAACTATATTTTTATTCAAAGAATTTAAAGTTTATATTTTTTTGTTTTATTAAGTAATCATGTTATTATTCTGAACTTAATTGTTATATAATAATAACATTAATCACTTTTAGTTTTAGAATAATATTAATATAAAATATATTAATATTTTATGTATATAATGCTTATGTAATTAAAATTAAATATTTAAAAAAATAAAATTTAAAAAATTTATATATTTTATATTTAATTGTATTATTTGAATCTAAAATTAAAGATTTATACTAGGAACGGAGTACAAAGTACGTAGTGTATGGTTTACAGGCATTTAAAATGCTGTGTCTCTTTTGTATCTAATTGGTTAATCTATCCTTGTGACTTCTGAATGTATTTCTATATTTGAACATACTCTATAGGGCTTTGATCTACTGTATCGCAAAAAAAAACAGAAACTTATGCAAAACTGGTTTAACCTGTAACTCACTGAAAATCCACTTTTCGTTCCTGGTTTTGCGTGACAACGTCACGCAGTTACTTATATTGTTAATATGTTATTCTATAAACTACAAAACTTACATAGTTTCAAATCCACAAAAACAAGTTGATCTCTTTGGCACATTTCTCATTTTTTTGGCTCTTTCGAAATTTCAACAAAGTAGGTTACCCTCTCCAAAAGATTAGCTACTATATTAGAATTAAGTCATGAATGGATTTCAGTTTTACGAAATAAACAATAAATGATATATATAATATTTTAAAAAATTCACTAAATTGAAATTTCTTTTTAGAAGGTTCTTTTTTTTTAGCTATAGTTTTTTATGTATATTTCTCTGCAATTTAGATAGGTTTTTTTTGCTAGTATTAGTTTTTTTCTTATATATATAATAAGTAAATTTAGATAGAGCAAAAACTCCTTTAATTAGTATTATATAATTTTTACAACTTTATACAGGTTAAAGTGATTGTTAGTTATATTTTTCACAGGGTTTTATTACTTAATTTATTTTTTTTATTTTTTTTTTTTTTTTCTTTTTTCAATTTCTTCTTTCTCTTATTTATTATTACTATCATACTTTCCTCTTTTTTTCTTCTTTTTTTTTTTATTTGGTTTTTTTTTTATTTGTTCAAAAGTTTGAAGTAACCTCCAGTAGCTCAGGTTACTAATGCGGTATATCACATTTGGGTACTTATTTAGAAGCAGCTGAATGAAGTTGGGTTTTACTTTCTTGAAAACATATTAACTAATTGTAATTGTTAATTTAAAATTTCAAATAAAACAATAGTGAGACCTTGCCAAAAAGCAAAAAAAATTTTTTACTAGAAAATTTTAGGGCATAGCAATAATAATTCAAATTAATAACTCAAAAAAATTTGTGCTCAAAAAAATTTGTTATATAATTTTCTAGTAAGTAATATTAAAACTTTTAAAATTTATAATATTGTCATATCAAGTTTAGCTACAGAAAATTTATATTAAGCATTAATAATTGGCATTTTTGTATTAGATATATGTATAATTAATCATTATTTTTGTCTTATTATAATTGTATAACAAAGATTTATATATTATTAATCTTATGCCTTTGTAGCAAGAAAATAATTAAAATATTTCATAGTAGTACACTTATGAGATACAAAGTACTCTATATATGTACTAAAAAAGGGTTTTTCTAAATATCTCTGGCCAGAGATATATAACTTATATATCTCCGACCTATTGACCAATCAAAATAAGCGAAGGTCATGTGACCCACTTTTCCGACCTATTAGGTGATCGGAAGAGACTGTGTAACCCGACATCTGATCACACTTTACTAACTTGGTTGTGCATTAATGATCGAACCGATTAAAAAACTTTAAAATTAAAAAATTACTAATACACAAACTAAGCGATTTTATATATTTATTTCTTATATTTATATATATTTTCATATTTATTTATGATAACTTACAACAAAATAAATCCACACTTACATAATCACATGCTACTATTGTACTATCTAACTTACCACTAAACCCGGATAATTACTATTTCTACACTACCTTCTCGCTACTACCTAACCCTAACCCTAACCCTAACTCTAACCCTAGGCCCATCCTATCTTCTACTAACCCTAACCCTAAACACGATATAAACGACCTTTGGCGAAATACGGCATGATACGGCACACGGCATGCGTCACAAATACGGTGATACAGTGATACAGCGATACAAACAACACTAGCAAAATACAGCATAACGCGGCATTGGTACAACACGGCACCACCAAAATCAACTCGTCACGATATCAGTAGCAACGAAATGTAAAGTTCCTAAACAAGTCAAAGAAGAGAAGAAGAATATAAGACCACCCTCCACAAAAATATCGACGAAAAGAGGCATCAACAAACAACATTAGCGGCGAAAGAAGGCACTGACAATGACGACACCAATGACGAACGGCGATGATTTTATTCTGGCAAACCTAAAAAAACAGCCTAAACAGGTTAAAGAAAATAAGAAAAAAAAAGAAAAAAAGAAAAAAGACGAACCTTTACCGGAGCCACTACACTGACCGATTCCACGTTCCTAAGCAAGCCAAAGAAGAGAAGAAGAATATAAGACCACCCTCCACAAAAACATCGACGAAATGAAAGACAACCCGCAAGATTGTCAAAGAAATATGAAAGACCACCCATGAGACCACCTACACAATCACCTGTAAGACGCCGAACCCAGAGAAAACCTAACGACGACACCAACGACGACACCAACTGCAACGACAGTGACGGCACAATGAAAGATAACAATAAGCTAAATAAATGGATAAAAAAAATAAAAAAATTAGTTAGCAAGAAGGGAAAGCGAAGAAAGTGAAGGTAAGTAAAAAAAAAAACAAATAACAAAAAAAAAACAGATCAAAAGATGATCTATACTTATCTATCCGGATCTGGCAATGCGCGTCCGATTTTGCATCGGCAATCGGATCAAACACATGAACTTGAATCATGTGATTTCACGTTCTTTGATTGGCCAAAAAGGCCAGAGACATATAAGCTATATATCTCTGGCCAGAGATATTTAAAAAAATTCCTAAAAAAATATTTTATTATTTTTAATATTCTTTTTTTTATTTTTTTTTTATAGGGCAATCCTATCTTTATTATATAGGATATGAGTACATAATCCTAGGATTTTTAGACTACTGCATATATTCCCTTCCTAACACAATAAAGACTCATCCAGTTATTGAAGTACCTAAACGTGATCTGCTACAGTCAAATTAGTCTCAAATTTGGTCTTCTAATGTATAGAATACTTCAAATTATCATCGACAAGCTCTTGCTAGCTTTGTCAGGATCTCATCCTTTCTTTAAAAATTTTCCTTCTTTATAAAGAACAAAATGAAAAAGGTGGAAAATACCAATGAACTACCAAGAAAACAAAAAACAAAAAACAAAGAACTGATATAAAAAGAAAAAACATAAAAAAAAAGGCCAATTCTGACCTGGAAAAAAAAGAAAACAAAGAAAAAGAAATAAAACTAACAAATACTATGTTTAAAAATTATATGATACTGCGTAAGGAATCATCTTACCTAAGTATCATATATACATATTTAAAAGAATAAAAGAAAAAAAATTACGCCTAAGA
This sequence comes from Gigaspora rosea, assembly GCA_003550325.1. NCBI lineage: Eukaryota > Fungi > Glomeromycota > Glomeromycetes > Diversisporales > Gigasporaceae > Gigaspora > Gigaspora rosea. The sequence goes on along the minus strand of QKWP01003361.1, from coordinate 7,851 downwards.
GAACTTTCTGGAAAGAAATTTTGTACAGATTACTCCAAAATATCTCACATGTCATTTATTGTTTATCTCAAAAGACCCAATTTCACTTGTAACTTGATTCTAGCTTGGTAGGTACATTTTCAATATAGAAGGCATAAGCACTGCCAATTTTTTGGAAAGGTATACTGAATCGCCCACTTTTGGTGAAATTTCAAAAAGTCCAAAAGGGAGTAAGACAATACTTGTAACCAAATTTAAAGGAAAGTAGCTTCAAGATAAAACTCATTTTTTTGTTGTTCCGCATTGTTTTTCTATAGACCACTTCATTAACGAAGAAAAAGATGTTTATATCTCTACCAAATTTTTCGTACAAGGGCACTATCTTTTGCTAGTTATCTTGTAAGACAACACTTTTGGCTTGTATGCTGAATATACAAAAAAGTCCCTAAGTAAATAGTTGAACTTTGTAAACCCCATTTCTTGTATTATCCTACTATATATTAAGTATAGGCAACACTCCAACAAAAAACTTTTTTTCTTCTTTAGAAAATTTGGTCCAGGTAATTGTCAAAAAGAGTTAATCTGATTATTTTTAATATTCTAAAAAATAAATATTATTTATTTTCTATTTTATTATAATTGTATAACAGGAATTTATATGTTATTAAACATAATTTTATTAATTTATTTTTCTTATTGTTATTTTCATAAAGTAATAACAAATAAAGCCAAAGTGATAAGAGAAATAACAAAAATCAGGTAATTTTTTAAATAGAGCTTGTACCTCATGGTCAGACATTCGTTTAATTGGCTAATGTAAATCAATTGCCCGGGTAACTACCGGATAACTTATTTATACACTTTAAAGTACTTTTTGATAATGTAACATTTCACTAATAAAAAATCACTACAAAAGCCACTTCCAAGCTTTAAACGAACGTTAATATTCACCGTGCAAAAGAATCTCAAAAAGATCTCACTTCTTGTAAACTTTACTTAGAAGACAAAATATATCGCCGTCTATTGGGCGTGTGAAATTATGCAGTAGAGTGAAGGTAACTGGAGACGTTTTTCGTATAAACCTATTTTATTACGTTAGATTTAAATAAACTTTTATTTACAACTGTTTAATTTGAATAGGTACAGGCTCTTAGTAGTAGAAGCTCCGGGCTTAATGCTTAAATTTGTCCGTTCTTGTAGTGTGTTTGGATTTGTTAGCCGTTAATTAATAGTTAAATTTTGGTTTATATTCTTGTATAGATTCTTTAATGAGTTTGGGTTTATTAGTAATAAATATCACATTTACCCACTTTACATGTACCTATCTATTCTCTTTCTCTAAAACTAAATAATAAATTCTTTTGCGTATATTTATTAGTTTGTAAGTTTTGCGAGGTTTTTTTCGTTTTCTAGTACTGTAGTATAATTAAAAATTATGTATTTTGATTGGTTAATGATCATGGGAAATCACAGGTAGATCTACAAAAATTAACCAATCATACGAATGTCTGCCCATGAGCTTGTACCCGTATAAGCATTACCTGGGTAACCCGGTTAACACCTGTCAACCGGGTCATAGCTATCGTTAACCGGGTGACCCGGATAAGCATGATAATGTGACATACAAACGTATGTACAGTACGTATGTCCGTTGGGAGTGAGGTCATTTTAAATATTATTATTTAAACCCAGTATATTTTCCGACGACTTCTAGCCATTGGAGAATAAACTGATTATGTTACGGCTATTATCATGATTCTCGGGGTACCTGTAAAATTTGCTGAATGATTTTTAGGCCGGTTAAACTTGTATATTAAATTTTATACATAAAAATTAAATAAATTTATCAGTTACCATTATCATTATACGTAGTTTTTTTTAAAAAAAATGCATATAAGAGAATTTATGAGTTTGCATCAACCAATCAAAACAAACCGGGTTATCCGGATTATTAAGATGACCCAGTTTATAATGTTGTAAACGGGTGAGTAACCCGGAGCTTAAATTTTTTAACGGGTACAACCTCTAAAAAATTTATATACCATTAAGAGCTACCTCAATTTTGTATTAGCCAATCAAACAAACCAGGTCAACCGGGTCACCCGGGTAACCTGGATTTTTTAAAACAATCCGGTTTGTGACCCGGTAATAATCTGGTAAACGGGCGGGTTATCCGGAATTTGAAATTTATTTCGGGTACAACCTCTATTTTTAAAGAAGAGAGGGGGTAAAAAAAGTTTAAATTATATATAAGAACCTAACTATATATATATTAAGGAAGAGGGAAAGGGGTAGGCCTCTGATAAAAAACAATCAGATGATTAATGATATAGCTTTAACAGGCATTTGTTATTTCTCTAAAGTTAAAAATAAAAAAAAAAGACAAAGAAAATAATAAAATTTTTTTTAATTTAGCAATTATACTAGTATTTTATTAGATTGATATAATTAACTTTATGGGTTTATTTACTTTTGGCTAAAGCCCATCTAAATTTCAAAAAAAACTAGCTAACCTGACTTTTTGCAACTAATATCCAAATTACTTATTTGATCTGCTATAGTAAAGTTTATTTCTATATTAAATATTTTGCATAGATACTTAATATATCACTAATTGGTATTTATGTTCTAATTTATTATAATTGCCTAATGATCTATATAACTTGTCACAGATCATGCAAGTATATATGATCTATAACTTTTAGTTATATAGATAACTAGTATTTTCACAAAATAACACACAGGAGTTTACTTATGCATTACTATACTCTTGATTTGCCATGTAACTATTGCAACATTTTTGATTATCTGCATGATTGTCAAATCTTTATCTATTGCAACATTCCGATCGTACACATGATATCATTATTTCTAATTAATGCAGTAAATGCCAGTAAATATCATAAAGGTAAATTTTTACAGAAAGGTACCTGAGTCAGGTATTGTCAGATTTAGGTCAGCATTTAGCCCTAGTTTCATTAATATGCTAGTAATAAGTTGTATATATATACGTACATACATAGAATCCATATATGTGTTGCTTTATTAGTTAATATTAGAGCTGTGATATTTATCACATAATATCTATTTACTATAAGGGCTACCTCTCCTTCCCACATAAAATCCAATATGATTAGCCAATTTAAATAGTATCTAATTTACTATATATCTTTGTATAACATAAGATGTTGTTATAGTACAGGGCCAACCTTTATCTCTAAAATATTATGTAATAAATATCAGCACCCTTATCATATAAATGATATTAAATATTTGTTATTTCTATAAGTTAAAAGATCAAGAGCAATTTTATGTATTTTTTTTTAAGATTGCTTAAATATATATAGAACATATAACTATTAATCATGTTATAATAAAATTATAATCATATCGATCATATGACAAATAATCATATATCATATGATTTTAATCATATGATTTATGATTTAACAACTATATGATTATAATCATTTAAAAAAAATTATATAATATATAAATAGGCCAACACTGCTTTTCATAGCTTCTCAAAGCAAAAGGATTCAAAATTTCAACTAATTAAGAAAAATAAAACATAGCAAAAAAATAAAAAGAGGGGATATAAAAAGTAGTAGTACTACAAAACCAATATAAAGACTAATATAAAAAACAAAATAGAGAAACTGAAGAAAAAAGCAGAAAAAAGAAACCAATCTATAATAAGTACACTATTATAGCCCATGCCAGGTATAAGAAAAACTATATAACAACTGCAAGAATTGTAAATCTCTACTATAAAGCTTTGTCTTAATATTAAAGCATTCTTTTTAACTATATATTTTATTTTCGAATATTTCTTTAGCCATAGATATAAGATTCTTATTATATAGAGTAGCATCATGTTGTCCAAAACACACATGTGGTTGTATTTTACTGAGTTTATCTGAAAATAAAAACTGTAAACAATATCGATCTTTTATCAGAAGTAAGCTAAATTATTTACTTTTTTAAAAAAATTTGAAAAGAAAAGGGAGTGAAATAGAAATAAAAAAGGAGTTACTTGTATTAAACTTAAAGAAAAGTATATTTAGAAAACTTATTTTCTTGTTATTTCCTATTGTTTTACTATTAGTTACTTTGTTAATAGAGAAAACCCTATATTTTTACCAAATTTCTAGCACAAGAGCACTACCTTCTGCTAGTTGTTTTGTAAGAAAACACTTTTGGCTTGTATGCTGAATATACAAAGGAGTCCCAAAAACCAAAAGTTGACTTTTGTAAGAAGTATATTTTTGTATTATCCTGCTATACTTTAAGTACAGACAATTCTCTAACAAAAAAAAGTTTGTTTTCTTTTGGTAAGAAAATTTGGTCCAAGTAATTATTAGAAAGAGTTTTTTTTTTTTTTAAGATATTAACAAATAAAAATAATTAATTATATGAGTTCTTGTTATGTTGTTATATAAAATATTAAATAACTTATTTATTTTGCTATAGCAGAAAAATAATTAAAATATTTCATAGAAGTACACTTATGGGATACAAAGTGTCTTACATATGTCACTAATAAAATATTTCATTATTCTATCATTTTGAAAAATAAATAGTATTTATTAAGTTTATATAAGATAATTGCATAAATGTATTATGACAGTAAATTATATTATTTAAAATTTTATTTATAATTTAAATGATAAATTATTATTTATTAAGTTTTTTATTAATGTTTTAAATTTTAGCTTATATAAATATAAAATATAAAGAAAAAATAGTGTCCTTAGACAGGATTCTGAAATATATATAAATAGGTTAGGTTTATTAAAAATTATTAAAAATAATAAGATCTGCAAAAAAGCTCTCAAAAATAAGCAAACTAATTACAGTTGTACTAGTGTTGTACTCCTATATAATCACTTCTCTCATAGTTATATTTCCTATTTAATCACTTAAAAATTTGGTTCCAATTATCAATTACTATATAAGTACTATCACCAAATTTTACAAACAAATATAAATAATTTATTTCTATAAAAGCACAATTTTCTATAAAATCACAATTTTAAAATTTTAAGCTTTTTTAAATAATTACAATTGTCTATTATCACATTTTTAATAGCGAATTTACTAACAGTATAACAAAAAATTTGTAAGATTTATCAAATTACAACATCAATTTTTCTCGATAACCAATAATTAAAATAGTTTCAAAATTTTACCATAGATAGAATTAATATTCCTTTATACTATATTAAAATTTTAGCTTAATTAGATCAATAGTTCTTGAGAAATCACTTGTAAACAATAGTCAATTTTTTTAAAAAAAATAATATAGCTACTGTCTATAGTAAAAATTTGAGCCTATTTTAATTATAGATTATCAAGAAAATTGATGCCAAAGTTTGATTAAGTTTTATGAGTTTTATCCCTTAAACTGACCGTTTTAGCGAGCAAATTTGCCTGCTAAAATTATTAAAAAAAAATTCATAGGTTAAAAAAAATTTTTATATGAATCTTTACTAAAATTAGCTTGAATAATGCACAAAGGCATGGTTGACTACAAATTTGAACATGGCACATATCATGTAACAACAACAAATAACACAAGCTTGGCTTATATGATATATGAGGAATCAAAATCACAAATTTTTTTTGTGATCAAAATTTATGGATCTTATGGGCCGATTTAAGTACTACATGCTTAAGCGAAATTGATGATGCAATCATAATCTTTACAATTTGCATTAATATTATTTAAAATCAAAATACAGATAATACTAACTTGAATTTTCAAGATTTCCAATTTTTTAGGATTTCATCTATCAAAATTAATATTTTCGATGATGTGTTATTTAGTGAAATCGGAATATCATAATAAATTAATTAAATTAATAAATTAAAAATATGTAATATGCATAAATTAAAGCACTTAAATAGATAAAAAAAAAATTTTTGAAAATTTTTATTTGTCTTTAGCTGCTTCACTCATTGCCACTTCATTCATTGCCATTTCACACACCACTACCCATAGCTCTAGCTTTTAAAGCCACTTCACACACCCACTCACCCAGCTAATGCTAGCTTTGGCCCTTGGCCATTTCATCCACCCACCCACTCATTAATATTCTAGTTTTCAAGGTAAAATCCAAGAAAACAATTTCAAATTTATTACAACAGAGAGCCACATTGTATGATAAACACCAAGTCTAGCTTTGGTGTAGTGTTTTGTGATCTATATCCAATTCATTTTTACTTGCTAGCCAAGCACACTACTGGCATGCTTCTCATTGGTCTTTCTATATAGCGAAATGGTTTCCGGGCACTAACTATCGATCAGAAGCTTAAAATTTTTTGTAACTTAAGTTTTTTTATTTTCTGATTTGAACTATTTTTTAATTAAAGTTCACCTAGATTGTTTGCAAGCTTAATAAGACCCCAAACAAGTTTATTATTGAAATCTTTATGTTCTTGTGTCGATTCTAAAATTTTAGTAATTAAGTACGCATTAATAATAGTAGTTTCTAATAGCCAAAAAAAAAGGCATCCAATTACGCCACGCAGTTTGCTGAGTATCATAATAGGATCGCAGTTGGTTGGCGACATCTACACCATTTACGCTATAATTGTAATCATTGGTTACTTTTGGAATTTTTAATTTTTTTTTTGGCTCAGAGAAATACTGCTCAAACCTTTGCTGCATGGTACTTGTTTCTCTTAGTCGCTCAATTTCCCATTCTTTACTTACAAAGCCATGAATAGTTGATAACATCGTGACTGGACTTATTGTCTTGCCAGAAAATAGCCAAGACACCATTTATTTCAATACTAGAATGGATATCTCAATTTAATTTAGTGCCTTTATCCACTTTTAATTTCTTTGAATCCAGTTGATATTTTTCGAACAGTTCCAACACCGATTTGTCAAAAATGCTAAAAAAAAGAATACCGTTATATAATTGTCCATGTATATATTGTAAGGATACCATTCGTACAGAAGTTGTTCAACAAGGTAAAGAACTTGAGACCCAACCTTACTAAGACTATTTACTTTTGCCACGTTACTCAGGGCAACACGCGATGTTAGTAAAAAAGTGTATATGTACTCAGATTCACACAGAAAAAATTTTGAACCCTTTTGGAACTGACTTATTTTTTATTTATACTATATGGACACTTTTTCTTGAAAATTGTATCATCATTTCATCTACTGAAATATTGGATCCTGCTATGTAGTACCATTTCAAAGCCTCATGAACATGGGAAAGTAATGGTTCTACTTTATTAAAATAGTTTTTTACTGTGGATGTGGGGACAGAAGGAAAACATGAAGAAACCTTTTTATTGATCAAAGTGTTTGAATACCATTTGCTTTGAATTTTGATGAACCAGGAGTCTTGGATCTAGTAGAGACAATTCAGGAGTTCTGGCACAGTGGCATCCAACTTGCATATAAATTCACTTCTGCATCGTCAAATCAATGATTTCTATTTAGAACACATTTATTTATCCAAATTCATATCAAAAAGGATATCATTTTGACATAGTGGGTATAAATTTGTATTTGTGTCGTCACTCAAATGACGATAAATTTGTGTTTGCGTCGTCATTCCAGCATAGTGATATTATTTTTTGTATATCTAGAATACAATCTTTTGCTTAAATTTATATCAAAAAGATAACAAAATTTACGTTATCTTGCTTGCTATCATTTATGCATCAAAAATCTCAATCAGTATACCAATATTTTTATATATCTAGAACACACTCTTTTATCTAAATTTATATCAAAAAGGATACCAATATTTTTTGTTATAGCAGAATTCATTCTAAAGTCGATTCTTCACTACTTACTAGCACACCTAAATCTAATAAAAATTTTGATATATATAGTTAAGTCTA
>QKWP01003360.1:15353-25630 GCA_003550325.1 Gigaspora rosea | reverse complement strand
AAATCTATGGAAACCCTATTGTGCTAAACTATCTACCTATAAAAAACAACTTTCTAACACTCCTACTCCACTACCTCTCATCCTTCTAACCAATCTGCTATACAACTACGCACCAGAATCTCTTATACTTATAGCTGCATATGCGGCCTCCCTGATTAAAAAAAAAAAAAAAAAAAAAAAAAAAAAAACAAGTATAGTCATAAAAAGATAAATGATTTTTTTATGACAAAAATGACTTGTCATATGACAAGGTGTCATTTATTTTTAAATGACAATATGCCATCTCTGCCTGGAACTATATACACCAAATTGAAAGTGACAATACTAGGAAATGTGGATAAAGTGGTGGACATGTGAATACTAATCGGCAGCTGGGAAGAAACGTACAAAAACCAGGTCAGCTATATAAATGGAAATATGGTAGGCTCTAGTAGGTTTAGGTCGTGGATAAATAGTCCAAGTCTTAGTACTTAGTAGATAAGTATAAAGATTGTAAAAGCAGCAATGTGTAATAATCAATATACATTTAATAAAGACCAGAGGCAAGACCAAAAAAAAATAAAATAAATAAAAAAAAATAAATAAAAATCTTACGATCAACATGGTATATTACATAATATATTATGTTATATTACAGTAATATTACAGTTATTATTTGAAATATTTTGAAATATATTGTGAAATATCGTGAAATAAACCAAATAAAAAAAATGCAAATTACACCCTTTGGGCAGTAAGGGGGCTTTCAAAAATTACATAATATTTTGTTACTAATAAATTTCAAAATTTTACCCCACCCACCCACACCTGATACTCTATTAGCCAATCAAATTTTATATTTTTTAAAATTTATTCATATGTTTTAATTTATGAAATTGAGAATAACTATTTCTCTATTGGACCAATTTAGATGATTTAACTACCAAAATGTTCGTCTCACTAAGACGATTCTAACAAGCCCAAAAACGTTAAAATCAAATCACAGGGTCACATGATCATTCAATTTTTGTGTAATTTTAATAGTGATTTTTTAGAATCACAAGTAAATTTCTTTAATATTGAATAACTTTTGATCTACTGACCCGTTTTGGATAATTTAACTACCAAAATATTTGTCTCAGTAAGATGATCTTAACAAGCCCAAATCGCTAAATTCTAATCACAGGATCCCAAGATCAATAAAGATTTGTATTGTTAGACAAGCAAAAAATCTTTATCGATCTTGGAATTCTGTGATTGGAATTTAGCGATTTTGGGCTTGTTAGAATCGTCTCACTGAGACGAACAATTTGGTAGTTAAATCATCCAAAGCAGGCCAGTGGATCAAAAGTTATTCAATATTAAAGAAATTTACTTAGTGATTCTAAAAAATCACTATTAAAATTACACAAAAGTCGAACGATCTTGGGACCCTGTGATTAGATTTTAACGATTTTGAGCTTGCTAGAATCGTCTCAGTGAGACGAACATTTTGGCAGTTAAATCATCTAAATTTGTCCAGTAGATCAATAATTATTAATAATTTTATAATTTTATACTTTTGGCCAGAATTATAATTATAATCTGATATTTTCAGGACCCCACCCACCCACCAAAAAATCACATAATTTCTGGAAGCCCCCTAAAGCAGTGATGGCACATTGTTATTTAAAAATAAATAACACCTTGTCATATGACAAGTCATTTTTGTCATAAAAAAATTATTTATTTTTTTATGACTATACTTGTCATTTATAGTTTATATAATAATTATTAATAATCACATTGATATTTGTATTGATCGTTTTCATTGATATTTATAAAGATAATTCTTTATTTATATTTTTTTAATTCATTATATTCGAATCGATCTTTATTGCTTTGTATTACATATTTTTTTCTTTCAATACTTTATTGAATCACATTTATGGCTTTGTGACTCGTGAAATTCGTTATAATGAATTCTAAATATGCTAAAAAATTCTGGTCTTCACTGTAACTTGAAATTGGCATAACAGAAGAACTCAGATATAAGGATGTTATGGTCCCAAAAGAACCGTTGTTCGGACCGGTTTTTTGAACTGGTCCAAATGGTTCTTGGTCCAGGAATTAAGATTGGTCCAAAGTCGGTCCATATAAATAAACACAAATATAATCAAATAGAAGCAAGGGATCAATCGCGAATAATTATGAAAAGTACCTGTGTTTATTTTTTATTATAAGAACATTTGCCACTTGGTATATAAAACCGATCTTGATTTGTAGTAAGCTTTATTGTAAACACCGATTATATTAATATCTATCGCAATTGTAAAAGAAACTCATTTCATATTATTGTTATAAACAATTATAGGAAGTATAAAAGTTTGAATAGTTGTTTTTATATAATACTGTAAAAATAAATTGCGTTAGAAATAATAAATAAAATAATATTGTACTAATTATAAACATAAAGTGTGTATGCATTTGAAGTTTTTTTTTTTTTACAAAATAAATTCGCCAAAAATTTCCCAGTACTATAGCAGTGCTAATCTACACATACGGTTCAGTGATATTAATTGCTTAAATTATTGTTGAAGGTGGCCCGGTATGGGTCTGGTCCGAACCTGACTGGGTTATTGAACCAGTTCATGAGCCTTGGTCTGGTCATTGGTCTGCTGCCTGGACCAGTCTTTTGAACCAAGACCGAACCAAGACGGACCATAACATCCCTACTCAGATGCACTGCATTGGATACGAAACATCAAGGGATTTATTTTTCTTTTTTTTTATAAAAATAAATGGCGTATAAATAGTACATATACGACATACATTTATCATTAAAAGAAAACAGAATAATGTAAATATTTTATTCTTTTTCAAACAATTTTGATTTTAAATATAACATTCCTGGTTTTAGCGTGCAGCTACCTAATTAAACAATTACTCTAACAGCTATTTTTGTAAGCTCTTTAGGGTAGAATTTAACGTTTTAATTAAGATAGTTGTTAATATATTAAAATTTTCACAAGGAAATTTTTCTGTTAGAAATTAAAGACAGTTTACATAATCTACTATATATTAATAAATAATTGTATGACAGTCACGCTAAACCAGGAATGAATGATAAATAGTAAAACATGCAAATAATGTCTAGGGGCATGGTGTGAGTAATGGCCAGGATTAAGCTTAATTTGATCAAAATTCGAAATTACACTTTTGGAATTATTTTGCATTTATAAGGAAAGCCAATTTATAAATGTTGAATAACTCTGATATAAATAGTATCGAATTCAGCTGATTTGAAAAATAGTAAGGCACGTGATACATTTTATGATTATTGGAAAGCTTCGATAATTATTTTTTGGCTAAGTTTTTGATAATAGTAATACTGTCATTTATTTGTTATTTTAATGTCATTTATAAAAATATTTTTTATGACTTGTCATTTTGCCATGGTTTTGTATAAATTTTTTTTATGATAAATGATATTGTCATTTTAAAATAACATATCATTTATAGTTATTTTTATAAAAATTTTTATGACCTTGTCATTTGCCATCACTGCCCTAAAGTACATTGGACGTTTTGTAAACATTTTAGACATTTTTTCAAATTAAAATTATTTAAAATTTTATTAAGATTATTAATTTAATTTTTTAAAAATGAATCCAGCATCTAAAAAAATATATAATTATATATTTATTAAATTAATTCATTAATTATTTAAGCCTTGAACACAGACTTGAACAGTTTTGGACAATCTTGGATATTGAACAAAAAACATAGTGTTGAACATGTCCAATAAAAATCTGCCTTCAGGGGTCACAGAAGATAATATTTTGCATATTTTGTAATCTTTTCGCATTGTTTCGCAATATTTGGCAAATTTTTACAAATTTTCAAAATTTTTTAAAAAATAAATAAATGATATACATATTTATATAATCATGCATTTTTACAGGTTTTTGCATTATTTCGCAAAGTTTTACAATTTAATATAAAATTTTATATTTTTTTATTTATTATTATTATACATTATATTTTACATTTATTAAATATACATTTTTAATCAATATTACATATTTTATTATATATTACATTATTATATAGTATTATTTTTACATTATTACAAATATTTTAAACTATTTTCACACTTTGTCGCATCTAATTCTATTACTATATACAAAAACTAGCCCTATACTTATTTTCACTTATACTACAGTTAGCTATTATCTTTACTTCTTTGTTTTCTATCATCTTTGCTTTGACTACTTCTTTTATTTTAGCTATAACTTTCATTTTACTCTCTTTTTCTAAATACTTCAAAGTAAAAAAAATAGAAAAAACATTTCTTAGAAGTGCTGGTGTTCTTGCAAATTGCCGGAAAAATCTAGTATATTCTTGCAAAGTTCTAGACAAAGTGCTAGGAAAGTCACAAAGTGTCAAAAAAGTTAGAAATAAATAAAATAAATTAAAAATTAAAAAAATAAGTAAAAAAAAAACCAAAACAACAAAAAGTGTAAGCAAACTAATAAAAAAAATAAACGAAGCCCCAAATCTTCATTTTTTTGAAGTAAGAGTTTGTGTTATTGCAAATTTAAAAATTGCAAAAACTGGGTTAATGTTTTTGCAAAATAACAAAAAGTTGCAAAGTGCTGAAAAAGTCTGTGTTGGTTTTCTTACAAAGTGAAGTAAGGGTTCTGTTCTTGCAAAGTGCCGAAATAAAATAAATTAATAAAAAAAATTTTAAAAATAAAACAAAAAAAACAAAAACAAAAAAACATGAAACAAAAAAATAAATGAAGTGAAAACTTGCAAGAACTTGCAAAAACTTGCAAAAACTTACAAAAACTTGCACTTATTTCTCTAAAGAAGTGTTCCTGAAAATTTTAGAAATTGCTAAAAAAATCAGTTATGTGTTCTTGAAAGTGTCAGAAGTTTGAGTTGGCATGCACAAGGTTTTGAAAAGTTGTTTGTTTTCTTGCAAAGGTGTTCTTGTAAAATGCTGAAATAAAAATAAAATAAAATAAAAATTAAAAAATAAATAAATAAAAAAAAAATAAAAAAAACAAATAAAAACAAAAAAAACGAAATAAAAACAAAAAATAAAACAAAAATAAAAACTGAAATGAAAACAAAAAAGTGAAAAAAAACAAAATAAAAGTTCTAATTATAAACAAAAGATCTAATCTAATCTTGTAGTACAAAATTTGAATATCATCAAACTATTTCAAACTATTTTGAAAAATCAGTTTAATTTGCGATTCAGGTTACAAATCTACTGATCTAGCTTGGTTCTCTAGTCATAAAATTTTTTGAAGGGTTCGAAATATTTTATATTATTGTATGGCAATGTTGTTACTGCCATACCAAAATTTTGATCGTATTTGTACAGCTGAGTTTTAAAATTCTTATTAGACAGAGCCGATATTATAACCAGCTCTAACAAGAATTTTAAAATTCAACCGTACAAATACGTATGATCAAAATTTTGGTGCGGCAGACGTAACAACAGCCGGACAATAATACCGTTATTGTATGGATAGATAAAAAATCGACACAATTGTATAGATATATATCAGTTATCGGATCAAATACCTGTTAGAGGTATATGGGGATATACACCATACCACCGTACCGATATTTTTTCATCCACTATACAATAACTTATAAATATATTTCGAAATATTTCAAAATTACTTTTGAAATATTTTGAAAATTTGATATTTTGAAATATTTCAAAATATATTATAAAATATTTTGCTTATATTACAGTTCTTAAGACCTTACGTAAGATTATACTATTATAAATTTGCTGATGTACTAATAGAGATATGGTGATATAGTGTAGTTGAGTTGTTGTTATCCTTTCAAGTAGGGTTCCAAAGTTCAGTTCAATAGAGATTCAGGTTCAGGTTCAATAAACCTGAACCTAAACCTAAATCTGCACTAAAAGTTCAATACTGAACTGAATCTAAATTTAAATTATTGAATATGAACTTGAACTTGAACTTAAAAAAAGTTCAGTTCAGGTTCAGTTCAAGGATCATGAACATGTTTAGGTTCATATTATATGCACATGTTTTTACCTAAATTACAAAATTAGAATTAATTAGTAAAATTTAGAGAATTATAGAAATTTGTATAATTTTATTAATAAAATTATACAAATTTCTATGATTTTCTAAATTTTACTAATTGATCATAACTACTTGCACTACCAGTAAGTAAACTTGTTTAGTACCAAAAAATATATCAAATTTTATTTTACTTTTCTTAAAATTTGAAGAAAAAATGCTTAATTTTGGAAATTTTCATTAAAAATTCAAAATTAAGCATCTTTGACGCAAATATTAGGGAAAATAAAATATAATATACTGATATGGGCTGGTGCAAAAAAATTTGTACCTCAAAAAATTTTATAATTTTGACACTAAGAAAAAATTTTTTTTAATTAACTATTAAAAATTTTTTAGTATCAAATAAAATAGGTTTTAATTTAACTTATCATTATTATATTATTTTTATTGTTTTAATATTGTTTTATTTCAATAATTAAGCATGTACAATTCACTATATTTGAAAAAAACAAAAATTTTTTTTTAAAAAAAAAGATATTATAAATAATTTCGCAACCAATATGCAGTTCTATGAGCTTGTACTATGCAAGTGCATTAATGTGCATATGATAAAGATATGGTTAAAATTTGAGCAAAATTGAATCACTAGTTGTGAAGAAATTAAGCTTTAAAGTAAGGTAATTTGCTTTTTTTTTTACTTTGACAATCCTGCTTTTATTACTGCGTATCTCTGTATACAAAATTTTAGTTTATAGCTACTACCGAAATCCCTCCTTTCTTTAATAAAAACTTACTTGCGCTACTTAATATCTGCTAAGTACAATTTGCTGCAACAACAATTTTTCTTCTATAAGGGCATGCAACTCTCTGCACATGCTTCCCGTGATCATTAATTGGTTGCTGTTAGCCTTGTCAAAATTGCCGATTTCTTAGGGTGTGGCGATTTAGAGAAGTTAGTAAGTTGTTACCCTCCAAGTGGCAGGTCTAGGGTTCAAATCCCACTGACGACGCTTTGAAAAATAGATCTGTGTTCCGGTAACTATTTCCTGTCAATCGGTTGGGTACATTACCTGTAGTCCTTGGTTACCATCTTGAATGGGAGCTTTCGGGCGAAGTTGTGTTATATAACACAGACAAATCCAAGGAACCGGAGAAACAGAAACCCATTTGGCAAGACCTGAGTCAAAGATTTTTGATGGTGCTGCCAAAACCGGAATACTGAACCGGAGCCGAAGTACCAGACGTCGACCTCAGGGACAAGGTCTACCAACCTGGCCGCCGGATCAGGTACCGGAGGAAAAGGACCTATGCTATAGAAGTAGGTACTAGAGTTGCAGGTGAAACTAATTAATTTCACCAGATGAAACTGGTGAAACTGGTGAAACTTAAAAAGTGATTTGGTGAAACTGGTGAAACTAGGTGAAACTAGGTGATATGGTGAAACTGGTGAAACTGGNAAACTAGGTGAAACTAGGTGATATGGTGAAACTGGTGAAACTGGTGATACTGGTGATACTGGTGATACTGGTGATACTGGTGATACTGGTAAAATTGGTAAAACTGGTGAAATTGGTGATACTGGTGATACTGGTAATATCTGGTAATACTGGTAATGTTTAAAATTTTTCAAAAAATTAACTTTGGTTTAAATAATTTTTTAATTAAAATGTATTATTTTGAAATTATTAGTAATAAGGGAAGTGCAGTAAATTACGTGATTAGGGTTTACATAGGTCCTGACTCCCTCCTAGTGATAGGACTATTGACTAATCAATAATATTTTAAAAAAATCTCAAAAATGTCTTTGATCTGAAAATAAGCTACCCCATAATTGACAAAAGTCGATACATAGTAAAGTCTAAAATTTACTAAGCAAATCGATTAAAATCGATTAAGTAACCTTATTCAACAGGTCAAAATACACTTACTACAAAATTTTTATAAGCATTGGAGAATTTTTTAATAATTGACTTTTGATTTTTACGTTTGACAGAAAAATTAAAATTTTTTAAAAAAATATATTCGCCCCACAATCAACAAACGTCGCTACATAGTAAAGACTAAATTTTACTAAGCAAATCAATTAAAATCAATTAAGTAACCTTATTCAGCAGGTCAAAATACACTTACCACAAAATTTTCATAAGTATTGGAGAATTTTTTATTAACTGACTTTTGATTTTTACGTTTGACGGAAAAATTAAAGTTTTTTAAAAAAATATATTCGCCCCACAATCGACAACGTTGCTACATAGTAAAGTCTAAATTTTACTAAGCAAATCGATTAAAATCGATTAAGTAACCTTATTCAGCAGGTCAAAATACACTTATCACAAAATTTTTATAAGTATTGGAGTGCTTTTTATTAATTGACTTTTGATTTTTACGTTTGACAGAAAAATAAAATTTTTTAAAAAAATATATTTGATGAACACTTCAATATTATTGGCTATTTAGACTATATATATATATATAGGACGTGATAGATGGTGGACCCCCAGCATCACCATTTTTATTAGTTTCACCAGTATCACCAGTTTTACCAGTATCACCAGTTTCACCAGTTTCACTAGTATCACCAGTTTCATCAGTATCACCAGTTTCACCAGTTTCACCAATGCTTATTGGTGATTGGTGATTGGTGAAAATCGGTGCACCATTACAGTTTAGTTTCACCAGCAGCTTTAGTAGGTACCAAGGGAAGAAAAACCATAGTGGCACCTAATGCCGAGTAGATCAACCCTTCCGGGCCAACTGGATTGGAAGTCTAAGAAAACCGGGGAAGGACCCATAGAAAAGTGATAGTGGGTACCGGGATTGGAGTGAACCTTATAAGGGCAGAAGTAGGTAATGGTACAGTCAACCCTCCATAAATGCAACCTCCATAAATGCAATACCTCTCTAAATGCATGTTTTTTTCTATTCCGTAAAATGTTATTAGTGCTAAATGCACGTTCTATATTCTGTAAATGCACGTTCTCTTGAATAACATTTTATATCACACTAACCTCCCTAAATGCACGTGGCCAATCAAATTTTAGTATTTAAGATAGGTTATACAGTTTTGGTAGAAGTTACACAAACTTGATAATCTAATTTTTAAAAGCTGCAATTTAATTGGCTCTCTTTAAATGCAAACCTCTCTAAATGCACGTTGTAGGCTTGTCCCTACGAGTTGCATTTATGGAGGGCTAACTGTAGCAGTTGGGTAACCCCTAACTGCAAGTTGTTCGCCTCGGTGAATGCGTAAGTTACCGAAGTGTAGGTATTACCTGGGTAGGACAGGGACTGCTCTACCAAGTTTTCCACCGAGGATACAGAATTAAAATGGGTCCTAAGGACAACGGATAAGCATCCGGAACTGGCTAACTGACTGCTTATGTAATGGGCCTGTTCCGGTGATACAGGATGGGTTGGCAGTAGGAGCAGGGATCAGAGGGTTTAAATAGGCAATCCCCCAGTCGGGTCTGAATAAAAAATTCCTCAGTCCCAAGGCGGACACTTTAAAAAAAAAAAAAAAGATTGCCGATTTCTTTAAATTCTCCTCACCTAGCTTCAATGGTAGAGTGATTTCAATCCAAAAACAAAAAGAAAAAAGGTACAAACAAGAAATTTAAAAGGGAAAAAAACAAAAAGGGGTGAAACTACAAAATCTAAGCAAAGTATCAAATACAACAAAAAGAAGAGAAGAAAGATGAGAAAGACAAAGAAAAGAAACTAATCTATAACAAACACATAAAAGAAATATATGAATATAAAAATTATAATACTGTATAGAAACTCTACCAAAGTATTATATATAAACTATATAGCAGAGAAATTTACATTAAGGGGAGCGCCATTTATCACCTGATTTTTTAGGTGGGTGAGGGGTCAGAAAATTATCAGGTCCTAATAGTAGATAACTTTTGATTGGCTAAAATTTTTTAAAATTTTTTAATTGATAATCCGCCTGTCAATCAAAGAATTGCAAAATGTGGCGTGCTTCCATATAAAAGTTTTTTCTTACTAAGTTAACGATACATGGCCACTAATTGAAAGTTGTAGAGCTCGTTAAGACGCATCTAACGGTGGTTAGATCATCCAAATCGGTCCAGTGGATGGCGAGTTATCGTCGAAATACGATTGGCCGACTATATAAAAATCCATGACGGAAATTACATATGAAAATCACTATAGGCGAAATGTGGCGTGCTTCCATCTAAAAGTTTTTTCTTACTAAGTTAACGATACATG
>QKWP01003359.1:0-14127 GCA_003550325.1 Gigaspora rosea | reverse complement strand
AGTATAATTTCTTACAGACTAAGAAATTATACTTACCTCTTGGACACCGCTATAAACCGATAAAGGATCCCTGTAGCCGTATCGTTGTTATAGTAATGAGTACAAGAAGGCCTCCCTACTGTAACATCTAGGGGTTAGTAAAATTACGGGGGGCCAACTCAAATGTTACACAAGTTTAATTGTAATACAAAATTGTCATTTTATATGAAAATCATATAAAATTCATATGTATTGTGTTCGACTAGCCAAAGTCTTGATTATTAATTTTTTTAAAAATAACACGTTTACTGAGATCTCTTTTTTTTTTGAAACTCGAAATAGACAAAGGTAAGTAATTAATAATAAAGAAATTTTATAGCTGTTCTTTTATTGTTAAAAAAACTGAATCATATATTTACACCCAATTATTGTAAGATGAAAGAAATGAAAGTAAGAAATCAAATATATAACTTGAAGCTAACAATTTTAATTAACCATGTAGAACGCACCCACATCGTCTTGTACATAGTAAATTACCTTTGAGCCCGCCACTTGTCTTTTTCTCACGAAGTGTAATGCCAGTTTTCACTTCAATGTTGTCGTTCGCAGGAATCGTCGTTCACAGGAATCATCATTCGCAGGAGTCATTTGCAGGAGTCATTTGTAGGAGTCGTTTTTGCAGGAGTTGTTGTTTGCAGGAGCTGCATTCACAGGAATTGTAAATGATTAAATTATAAAAATGTACGTTTTTTCTCAAAAGATACCGGCAATTAAAAAAAAATTTTTTTAAATCTTATAAAATAAAGATGTATTTAAAATATCCATTTTCATTATTAACTCTTTGCATTTAACTATATTTATTAGGGTTCTGCAAGTAAACGTGCCAGGTACAAATGGCACTATGCCAGACACTGTTGGCACTACGCCGGGCAAAATAATAGTGCCCTAAGTGCCTGCCATCTTTTTTTTCGTTGTGCCCGAATAGTGCTAGTGCGTGTATTATAAGAATACATTTGATAGATAGATTGATCTGAGTATTCCTGACACTTTACACTTTATTATTTATTTTAAATCATATTCTATTTTTTTCCTTTACTAGGATCTACCACCTTTATTTAATTATTAACGACACTATAACTCGTATATAAATTAAGCCACCTAATGAAAGTTCAAAACTTAATTTTTAATGAATTGTTTATAAAATATAATATATATCGATATTATAATTTTGTTTTTTATTTTTGCTTCTATTCACTTTAAGAGTCAATTACTATTTCTAATCGACATAAGTTTGTTCTGATATAATGTATTTATTAAATTCCTTTTATAATAGGTTTGTTTTTGTAATGTTCTCTAATTAACTTTGTTCAATTTTCAGGTGACATTAGTAGCACCAGGTAATTTTACTGCAAATTCGCAGACACCTCACTTGTACTTAATCAATTATTGAAAAAGTTTTCTATAAAGAATCAAATTTTAAATTAATGTCTAGAGTATTTGATCTGGTAAGTAAAGGTCTCAATTTCGTTGAATTGGGCACTAGAACTTTTTTTTATATGTATTAATGTCTTCTTAGAGTTTCTACGTCGTATTATAGTGAGTTTTCTGGGGCGTTTGCAAAAAGAAACTTATAGCTCAATATTTTAAATATCAGTACGAAGACCTAATTTATATAAATTAATTTTAAGAACTTAGCGTTAAAGTTACGAAATTTGCTATACTTGTAAACAGTACCTTTTTATTTTAAATAAAAAAAAGTTCCTTTGAAAAATTGACATTAAGTTTTTTTAAGATATACAAAATTGACCCACCCAGTTGTAAAATTAAAAATGCTAAAATTGAGATCTAACATCATATATTGTATTCACTATATAACAGCGTTCTAAACTTTTCCAAAATACTTTGCATACGTGAGAATTGTTTCTAGGTGCGTATTCATATAAGAAACTAACTGTGCCGCATGCAGGGCGATAGGGTCTTTAGTTTTACTAACATCCACATGACGCATTCTAAACAAAAAGTAATATAAACGTGGAGTATAACTTGTTTCTTTTGGCCCAATATTTTCATGATATATCTAAAAAATTAATGCATTAAATATTTAAATTTTTATTATTGCATAATTTAGCTTAATATCAAATTTGTTACCATAGATGATACTTAAAATGATTATACAGCGCATATAAGCGCGGAAAATAAGTATAGTTTGCTAAAGATCAATAAAATTAAAAATTAATATTTGACGATTTTAACTAAAGTAATATTTAGCTTCCATGAATATCAAAATGTGTCTAATTTTTGTACAAACCTACCAGACGACACAAATATAATGTGGCAATGACCTGTCTTGAATTAGAGATCAGTTAATACAGCCAAAGGTTTTTTAACATAGTGTTATAAAAATTTTTAATATGCATTTTTATGATGTTACACAAAATAAGTATATTATTTTTAGTGGTTATATATTATAATAAGTTGTTACTCCGTAATTTTACTAACCCCTAGGTAACATTACATATATAAATTTAAAAAAGATCAGAATTATGTTATTTAAAATACAAAAGTAGTTGTATTAATAAAGTTTTGCAGTATAGCTCTTTAAAGTTTGTATTTTCTTATAACTATTATAAGATTTACAACACAAAAATTGATTTTCTTAAGATCTTTTGTTTTGTCAAATTTAGCTCACGGAAAATTCTTATTAGAGATACATATAAGATGCATAATTATGTATCTTGTATAAATAACAAATAATAAAATTGTAAATAATGGAATTGAAGGACCAAAGTCTTTATTTTCCCTTGACAGCATTCAAATCTTGTCACAGCACAATATCAATTTCAGCTTTAGACAATCTAAACATTAGCCAATCTCTGCCTCTAGCTGTGGCAAGTATTTTGCTTATGCATTGTCAGATAAAACAAAGACATCTTTAAAGATTTTCTGGTTTTTATTCAGCAACAAATATTGATCCAGTTATGAGGCTATCTGTTAATATTAAGTTTAAAAGAGATAATTTAGGGCATTTTTTCCTTAATCAATGAGTCATGCTAAAAATCATTGGGAATTAAAATTTTAATTAACGAAAAGTATTTTTAACCAAATATTCATCTCAAAAATCTTTTGAATTTTACTTAGAATCTACTTAAGTAGATTCTATATTAGAAAATTCTATTTGACGCACAATATAAGCATTATATTATTATCGCTATAATATCAGATATTATAATATACTAGGCTAATGTGTAGCATTATATGTCCGAAGTAGAGCTGCAAACATTTAGAAGGTCCAAGGTAGTATGTTACTCTTCACGTCATATAAAATTTATATATAATCATATTAAATGTCACGTCACATACGTCACGTCAAACGTCATAGTATATATTTATTGATATTCTAATGTCTGCAGCTCTAGTCCGGAGCTCATCATATGATGTTCATCATATTATACAAACGCATTAATATGCATATGTTGGTAACATTAAAAGCACAAATATAGACACGCGTGCGGACAGACAAAAAATTTCCAAATTCTATTTCTAATAAGATTTACATCATATATATGCAAGTATATCAAAAAAGTAAAATTTGTCAAGATTTTTACAATTGAAGCACATCAGGAAGGTAATTTTTGTATCACTTTGTATAGAAACTTAGGGTCCGTCGCTACACTCTGGCCAATGATATTACGAAATTACGGCATTAAAGCATATGTCGTAATTAATACAGGAATTCGGTCACAAACTATAGTATGAAGAAAGTCTGGAACTTCATTTTCAAAAAGATAGGTTATTATTTTTATCTGTTAGACCAAAAAATGTAATTTAACCCAATACCCATAATCATTATATGATCCTAATACCAACATTTGATTTTATTGAAACAATTTTGTATGATGATATTTGGGCTGATTAAATGTTGAAAATGTTAAAGTACATCATGAGCACCTTTAATTGTTTACGAATATGATTTATTAATGATTCATTTCTACAAGGATTATATTTAATTAGGTTTTATGGTATGTTGTAATTGTTGTAATTCTGTGTCTTCTTGTTTTTATTGATTTTTATCATCTGAATAAGGTGTCAGTTTTCTTTACAGAATTTTTTTAAATGATGATTAAAATAGAAATCAAAGCAGGAAAGACAAATAACTAATGCTTATAATTTAGTTTCAGATTGTTAAGGATTATATGAAAATTTGTTTATTATACACAAATTGTAATTTGTATCATGATTAGAGATATATCTCACACAAGATAACATACTCACAATTTTGCGTGACTTGCATGAAATAACATCATATCTTGCTATAAAAACTATTCGATTAAGAAATTTAATAAAATTTCTAAATATACTGTAATCTAAAATGAATTTTTATCACACAAACTTGTGTGACAGAGTCTTGTAAGAGCGATATATGAAATTTATGCTAGGTTTATCTTGCGAGGGATACATCACTAATCATGTATAGTAATACTGCAGTCTGGGAATATACCGTATTTGGAATATTAAAGATCATGCCTTATTTAGTAATAACCACTAATTATATTCTTTCTAGACTAATCATAATAATTCTACGTATATCATAAAATAGCCAATCAAATCAAGAATTTTGTGAATTCTAACAATATAATTTTTTTTATTACGCTTGATCCACATAAATTGTTGTCATGAATTTTTAATGTTTTATTAGCATATTTCTGTATTTTATCACAGAATCACTTCATCAAAAAAGCAGGCTATTGGCTGCATATAATTGAACAAGAATTAGACAAATTTCTTTATACTTTGAAACAACTTACTCTTAACGAAACTTTGAGTCAATTCCATTATATTGAAACAGAATAGTAAAATTTCTTTAAGTCATCAAGACAATATATGTGCACCCATAAATTCATTTACGACACCAGCTCTATTTATTATTATTTATTAATTATTTTTTTTTTTATTATTTTTTATTTTAAAACCCCTTCTAAGGAGGGACGCCAAGAGGCGTAATATTTATTTTTACAATAAGTATAATTTTTTTTTTTTTGTTATTAAGGTGAGGTTTTGCCTTTATCTTTATTAATAAAATGTGTGAGATTCCTCGAGGGGTTTCTTGAATTACAAATTATTATACAAGGATTAAGACTCAGACTATAGATAAACTAATTCTATCTAAATTATCTGCAACCTAAACCTACTAGAGTGGTTAAAACTCACCTAGATTTGGATGTGGAGAATAGAGTTAGTAGGACAGCTATATTTGATCCAATTATATGACCAAATGTCTATTTTTCTAAGTGCTAGCCCAAGAGGTGGGCAAGTATTTGTATTGTTTTCATATAATTGGTCTGGTAGACCACATATACAATTATAGGTATATAGAGCTTTGTTGTGTGAGAATGTGCGTGTCGATTTAGTAGATGTTGAGTAAGAAGGTTGTTGTAACAGATTTTGTGAAGATTTCCAGTTTGCAAGTTTTATACAGTATGGTTTCCATAACTGTTCATGATTTTTGTGAGATAAGCAAAAGGAGTTTAACAATAGTATTAGATGCATTTTTGTAAGAAGTATATTGAGATACAATGTTGATAAGTGGTATAGGGATAAATCCCTGAATTGTAGTGTAAAAAGTTGTAGTATTAAAGGGTATAGATTGAGTAGGAGAAAAACAGTAGTGTGTTATAAGATTGTTACGTAGTTGCTATAGTTCATTGGATGTTATGTCTGATAAGTCTGGAAAGGAAAAGTTTTTGATTGCATTTTGGATAATAGTTGATATATTGTTTGAATCTGGACAAAGTAGCCAGTAGAGTTGGTGATCTGTTTGATTGCATGTAATACAAGTCGGATGTATTTGAAGAGAAGGATTTGTAGAAAGAAAATATGAAAGGGTAGGAAGCATATGTAGCATATATTTTATTCGGAATGATTTTTGAGAACTAAGTTGAAAATTAGTATAGTTATATGTGCACTTGTGGTTGTGATTGAGGTATAGCCAGGTTGCATTCCAATCAATTTGTTGAGAAAGAAGGATAATTTGTTGAATTCTGTATTGGGAGGACCACATAGCAATAGTATGTGCATTGCAGATATTTTTTATGGCACGACGTGTTGGTTGCTCAATATTATGTTTTTTGTAAATAAAAGTAAAAGATGGGTTATAAATATTATAGGGCTGAAATTCTAGAATAGGTGAGGAGAAGTGGCTTTTTGCAAGTTTATCAGCTTTATTGTTGTATTCATTATTGCTATGTGCTTGCACTTTGTATAGTATAATATTGAGAGAATATGATTTGATGAGATTAAGAAGGGTATGCCAAATAAGCCAGTAATTGTATGAATAGAGTTTGTTGTAATTGTGAGTATGAGATATAAGTGAATTATACTTTGAAATGATGGATTGAAAATCAGTATATATGTTTATATTACTATTTCGAGGACAAGTACAAATTGCAGATAGTATAGCAATTAGTTCAGCTTTGTATGAAGATGGCCAGTTTTGAATTTGTGTGGAAAAAGAGTAAGAGATATTGTTATTAAAACTTGAATCCATGCAATTCCTATAGAGCATCTTGGGTTGGAGATATTAATAACTGAACCATCAGTATAAAAACAAAAATTTGAAAGTATAAAATTAGATTGTGCTATAGATTGGAGTTTTGTAGTAGCGGAAAAAGTCAGAAAAATATCTAAAATGGGGTTGTTGTGTATTATGATTTGGGGAAGGGAAGGAGTATTAATAAAATGGCGAAATGCAATAGAATATAGCAGATCAAGATGGTTAGCATTAAGTTGAAGTTTGTTTGTAAGTTGAGTATAGGTTTTTTTGCCTAAGAATTTAGTAGATATAGTAGCTAATATATCTAAAGTATAGGTATTCTGAATTCTATTTGAATTAAGGGAACATTTTGAGCAGGGGGTGCAATGTATATCAGGAGTAGGATATAGGGATGTAATGCTATAATCAGTTTGTATATTCCAATGTGTTATAGAAATAGTATTGGTAGTATAGTTAAATCGTCGAGCTTAAGTATAATTTTTTTATTTTATTATTATTATTATTATTATTATTTTTAATTTTTAAAACCCCTTCTAAGGAGGGATGCCAGAGCAGCATGACAGAACTTCTTTTTAATTGGCTATTATGTCAGATGATCTTCATCAAATATGATTGGCTGATTTAATATCAGTAAATTGTAAGTTTGATACTTTCTATATATTAAAATATAAAAAACCTTCGCTGTTCAATCTATGTTATGTAAACTTATCAAAGGACTTATTTAATAGCTCTTATCGTTATGTTAAAAATTATTATATTTAATATGATGTTCTAGAATTATTGATCACTAAAAACATTAAATACATTAATATCATTCAACGTTATAATCTTTAATATTGATACTGTATTTTACTCTTTTTTAACATGAATGCAATTTTTCAAACATTAATACAAATATTATCTATTATATAGATTCTATTGTTACAGTAAATATAACATGCACCCGTTTTTTTATGCTATACAGTACATATTTTCATACATTCGTATCCACAAACAAAACCAATGCCTCTGATTGTATGCATTTCCTATAACTATTTGAACAATCTAAACGGTTATAAATAAGAGTTTTATAAGTATAGATAAATAAAAAAAAAATGCAAATATCGTATTAACTGTTTAGTAGTCATATAACTATATATTCATATACTCACCTAGCATGGCAGACATTAGATTTGATTGGCTTGAAGATCACTAGGTTACACAATATAAAAAATTTTTATAATAACCCTTACTATGAAAAATCATATCGTCAATTGGCAACTTGTGGTTTCACATAATAAAATTTTTTTAAAACATATTATAGTGCTCTTTAACTCTTTGTACGTATTCTGTAAAAAAAGATCAGTATAGATCAAATATTCTAAAAACTTTATTTAAGGGTAGGGGGTATGTCGATCATTTTTTATATGATCTTAGTGTCACAACGTGATTTTGCAAAAAATAGAAATATGCTACTAATAAAACTTTTTACTATTACAATTAATCTTTATCAAATTTTTGTAGTAAATAGTTTAGAATATGTTCTTTATAGTAGTAAAAATTTTAACAAATATAATATTTAAAAAAAATATACTTGTATATATTGTAAAGTTTCCGGGGAGCCTCAAAATTTTCTGGGGTTACACAAAATTATCAATTAAATATCATATGATCATCATATGATAAAATAATATTTAACCTTTAAATACATGTATCTTGGTAAATATTTACCCAATTTTGATGATTTTAATACCATTAGAATCAGAAAAACCTATTCTACAAATTTTAATTAATTTTTAAAAACAGTTTACATAATAAAATATTTTTTAATATTCAAAAGAAAAAATAGTGATACAAAAATCATATGAAAAATGATCGATATACCCTCTACGCTTAAAGAGCAAATTTAGGCAAGTAATATAGTATGTACCAAATGCTTAGTTAGGTATTAAAGATTATAAGTCGTTTCTAAATAATATAAATGCGCATAGATTTGCTATTACAGGAAACAAATCAACAATACCTCAAGTTACAATGGATTATTAAAAACCTGTAATACGACGTAATTGTTTTTTGAGTAGAGACTTTAAGGTATGTCTAGAGTTAACTTTGTCCCTTTTTCATTATTTTCGGTTTGTCGTCATCCACTAGTGTCTCTTCTTTTTGTTCGTGCTGACACCTTTTTTCATTTTTTTTAGGTGTTTTCAGTTCGTCATTTTAGGCACTTCTTTTGTCGCTTGCTAGTGCATTTTGCTCGTTTTTTACTAGTTACTTTGTGCTTCTTTTTGTTCGTTTGCTTCCTTTCGTTCATATGATAGTTGGATAGTATAGTAGTTAAATTTGGGCATAACGCAATATTTAGATTTGGGACATAATACGATATTTAGATTTGGGACATATGATAGCATTATAATTGGATTATAGATCGATAGTTAGGTTTGGGATATAGTGGACAATATTTGGAATTAGGATATAGTGCGATATTTAGAATTGGCATAAATTTTTTGAGTAGTTTTTTTTTTTTTTTTTGTATTTTTAGTTTTTTTATAATATTTTTTTATACTTTTAATAAAAAATTTTTGATTGGCCTGGAGTAAATTCCTGTTGCAATTTGCAATTAATTATTCTTTATTATTATGTGACGGGTAGTTTCACATTGCATCGCGAGTAGGGTTGTTGGTACAAGGTAGATGGTGTTGCCAATGACGATTCAAAATAGGGCGTGCCATGGCACGCCAATTTAAACATGGCGAGAAAATGGCAAGCTGATGTTATTGTAATTCGACATTTTAGTGTAAAAAAATTATATTGCATATTGATATATGTGCATTAAATTTATTAGAGTTATGTACTGTACAGGATTAAATTGCACCATGCTATTAATAAAAAAATTGATCCAGTATCTAGATCTGATCAACCTACTTGTGAATAAAATCGTCTACTATTGGAAAATTTCGGAATAATAGCCAGACAGGGAATGTACGTCTCTTGCTGCTCTTATCTAGTATGAATAAAAGAACAATATTGCTTTTTGATGCAATTGTATATGGGATCGAGGAACTTTGGGAATAGGCTTCTTTTTTTTGGAAACTTGGAAGTCTCTTGTTATTTTGTGATAAAAATTTGCAATATTATAAATTCCGTTAGCATCTCTCATATCAGCAGATTTTTTAATGAATACTTTATAATTGTCCTTCAAAAAATTTGCGCCAATTACCCTAATCGCGAGAATTAAAGCACTAGTAGGTATGATTTTACGTTTTTTATTTTAATTTATTTATTTTTTTTTATACTGTATTCGCCAATTTTTTTTATTTATTTGTTTTAATTTATTTTATTTATTTACATAATAAGTTCGTTGCATAAGAATGCTATTATACATTTAACTATACAGCTAAATTTAACTTGTTACTAAATATACCACTAACCCTAACCCTTACTCGTCTCTATTCAACACTAACCCTTACCTATGCTACTAACCTACCTTATTCGTCGTTAACTATACTAACCCTAGTTTAATCTTTATTTTAATCCCTAACCTTTATTAATCTGCATGTCAACTAACACTAACCCTATCCCTAAATCATAGTAATACGATTCAAGCACTAGTAAACGACGAACAAAACAGATTGCACCAGCAAAAAATGAACAGAATGCACTAGCAAACGAGAAAAGAAGCACCAGAAACGACAAACCGAAAACACCTAAAAAGACAAAAAAGGTTTGCTAATTAATTCTTGATTTTACTAATAACTGTTTCTAAATTAAGATTAGTTAGATGTTAGCAAACAAACGAAAAGAAGAGACACTAGTAGACGACGAACCGAAATGACGAAAAAAGAGAGAAAAAAGACTATTAAACAAAGAGAAAATGTAATGATAAACATAAAACACCAAAAAGAGACTTCAAAACGCGACGGCGAAAGGTGATACTACAAAAATTAAATTAAAAAGAAAAAAAATATATATATATAAAAATTTGTGTAACTGGCTGTACCATGCATATGATTTATGTCGGAGGTAGGGATACCGAGGATCTGCGATAGCATAATATGCGCATAATTCAGATTTTATCGCAGAAGCATATGCGATTGCTATATTCGCATATCAAGATGAATTTCGCATAATTAATAAATCATAATCTGCGCATAAAATGGCCGGAGACAAAATTAAATAGCGCATGATTGAAATTTAAAAAAAGGTCAGCGGGTTATGCAAAACGAAAAATTAATACTAAAATTTTGCAGTGAATTTTTTTGTTTGACGCAAAAGACAGTTTTGTAAACACGACTCTTTTTGTAATTTTATATTACACAGATTTTGTGGTTTTGGTAAGTTACTGATAGGGGTTCAGTACTTACAATAACGATAACGATAAAAATTTATAATAATAAATTTCGCATATTTCTATCTGATCCGCATAATTTGTAGCATAATTTAAAAAAATTTATCGCATAATTCACATAATTCGAAGTGTAAAGCAGGCAGAATTTGGGGGTTGTCGCAGCAGAAAATTAGGATCCCTAGTCGGAGGATCAGAGTGCACATGACCCGGATTTGATTGGCCCGAAAAAATGTAGATTTGTTTACTTGTTTACATTTTTTGACCAATCAAATCGAATGTCCGCTATGCTTACTCACCTTAGTACATTTGTATATACATTTATACGATGCATTAGATGTGTTTTAACAAAACGTCTACGTTATGGCCACAGAACATCCAAGTAAAGTTTTGTAGAAATTGGTCGATTTTTTGATAAGTTGTCATATGATATACCCCTATTCCTTATGTTTTTGATATGTAAAATCTAGTGTAACCACAATGCATAAATCGAACTTCCATCATGCTCGCCAGAGCGTAATATTTATTTATACAAATAAGTTTAGGGTACTGCTATTTACACCATGGTTTTTGCTATTTGCACCATGGATTTCGTGTAACAGTAGATCATCAATCAACCTTTTCTGTTTGCACCATAGTAATATATGTTGCACCAATAAAAACTCGCTTTTTTTTGTAGATTAATAGTTATTTCGCGCCGTTAATGTTGTGTAATGTTACACAAGTCTTGTTTGGTAATCTATTAGGCCTGCTAACCTAATTTTATAATGCGGGCCAACCCTAACCCTAATTTTATAATTTGGGCCAACCCTTACCCTAATTTTTTAAGGCCTAAAAAATTAGGGTTAGGGTTGGCCTGCATTATAAAATTAGGGTTAGGGTTGGCCCGCATTATAAAATTAGATTAGCAGGCCTACTTGATTACCAAAACAAGACTTGTGTAATGTTATACAACATTAACGGTGCAAAATAACTATTAATCTACAAAAAAAGGCAAGTTTTTATTGGTGCAACATGAATATAGTCCAATTTACACGAAATTGCAAAAATCTAGCGCACATTATGTTAAGGCCTTAAAAAATTAGGGTAAGGGTTTGCCCGCATTATAAATTTAGGGTTAGGGTTGGCCCGCATTAGATTAGGTTACCAAAAGAAGATTTGTATAACATTACACGACATTAACGGCACCAATAACTGTTAATCTACAAAAAAGGCGAGTTTTTATTGGTGCAACATATATTACCATGGTGCAAATAAAAAATGGCAAATAGCAAAAACCATGGTGTAAATAGCAGTACCCTAAGTTTATAGTTGTTCGAATTAAATTCAAAATTCAAATTTATTTAGTGAATTGCTATTCGCACCATAGTTACACAAGATTTCTATTTTTAGAATTTATGCACTTGTGTTATACAAGGCCCAGTACATTGTTTTTGTAAATAATTTTTGGTTATTCACCGCAAATATCGTGTAATATTACACAAGTCTAATTTTGGTAACCTAACCGGGGTTGGCCAGCATTAAGCTTAATGCTGGTGGGCATTATCATGATAATGCCCGGTGGGGTTAGACATAATTCCGGCCCACCCTATCCCTAAATCTAGCCAATCACTGTACATATACTATTGAACAATTAGTTTTTAGGGTTCCTAGATTTAGGGTTAGGGTAGGCCGGAATTATGT
Source organism: Gigaspora rosea (assembly GCA_003550325.1). NCBI lineage: Eukaryota > Fungi > Glomeromycota > Glomeromycetes > Diversisporales > Gigasporaceae > Gigaspora > Gigaspora rosea. The sequence continues at coordinate 1,594 of QKWP01003359.1, read as the reverse complement.
CTAATCCCATCGGGGGCATTATCATGATAGTGCCCACTAGCATTAAGCTTAATGCTAGCCGACCCAGGTTTAGGTTACCAAAGTTAGACTTGTGTAATAGTACACGACATTAGCAGCATGTAACCAAAAATTATTTTTGCAAAAACAATGCATTGAGCCTTTGTATAACATAAGTGCATATATTATTTTGAATTCTAAAAATAGAAATTCTTGTGTAACTATGGTGCAAATAGCAAAAATCCATGGTGCGAATAGCAATTCCCTTTATTTAATAGAATAAATAAATCTATTGAATCCATTTCAAGAAAAAGTCAGCGAGATACAAACCATCTTTTTTTTCAAAATGTACTCCACTCAAGACTATTACATTTTTTACTAGAGAATTCATTTTTTACAACAACTTTTATTGAATAAATGAATCCATTATAATAAAATGGACAGGATTTTCCATAACTCTACCCGCTGATCACCTGTACCAACAATTACACTAACACTTCAGAAGTAAAGTCTTAAAGAAACAGTAGAAAAACCAATGAAAACATGCAACCTGGCAGCTGTTATTTAGGGATACAGTTAACTGAGTATCTGCTAACGGCTTTAGAGTTTGTCACTTACCAAAAAGCTGGCACTTGTCGTTTAGAGGTAAAGTTCATAGACTACCTGCCAACAAGCTTAGAGTTTATCACTCACCACAACCAGGAAAGTACTTGGCGGCTCTCTGATGGATTTTGGGCTATACAAGAAGAACCACTGTCCTTACTATAGCTACATGTGAACTTTTTTTTGTGTCGATAGTTTGTAAAGAATTTTCAAAAAGTGGGCATTTTGGCGTACTTCCCAAAAAAAGATCTGTAGTGTTTACTGCTCCCAAAAAGGAAAGGCACCTACCGTATTGGATGCAACAGTCATGAGTGGCTTGGAAACGAGTAACGTTTAAAGACGTGCAAGACTTATGGAGAAACCACTGGAAAAAGATTCTAGAAGTTCTGTTTTAAGCAGTCCGGTCTATATGACTGCTTTTTGTTTAACATACTGGGACCTGGGCCGGCTATGCCGGGACAAGTTTATCGATATTAACAATTTTTATTTTAAAAGTCTAAAAAGTTAAACTTTACTCAGCTAACAGTTAGGCCTCGGATAAAGATTTATGGTAACGGAAGGCCATCATAAAGTCTGAGTTTCTTTTTCGCTACTTGTTAGATATTATATATTATTTCCTTCTACATGTAATAATATAAATTTGATAAAAGAAAAGAGCAAGGTCTCGGTTATAAAACAAAAAAATAAAAAATAAATGAATCCATTGAATCCATTTCAAGAAAAAGTTAGCGAGATACAAACTATAGTAGAGACAATTTAGGAGTTCTGGCACAATTTTTGTTACCGATATCAAACTTGCATATAAATTTGCTTTTCTGTCGTCAAATCAATGATTTCTATCTAGAACACATTTATTTAGCCAAATTCATATCAAAACGGATAAATGACGATAGATTTACGCTCATATCATCGCTCAAATGACGAAGGATTTATGTTTGCGTCGTCATAATATATTATTTTTTATATATCTAGAATGCAATCTTTTGCTCAAATT
>QKWP01003358.1:12466-25656 GCA_003550325.1 Gigaspora rosea | reverse complement strand
TTATTTTAGCATTTTAAAAAAGTAAATCAGAGCTAAAAAAGTGCAAAAACGCAGGCAAATTTGCCTGTGTTCTACTACAATCTAAGGGATATTGTGTGACAATTTTGGAACTAATTAATCTATTTGTATAATATTAAGTTGCATCCCCCGTTAATTGACTATCCCCTAGGTACAACTAGCTACATGTACACTTTTGGTGTCTAATTTAAGTGGTCCGTCCGAAGGTTCTATACTAGCTGCCATACCTGCAACCCAACTATGGAAATTGCCAATTTAAACTCTCTGATCTTCTGCTTCACACTTTGGACTTTCAACTGATTCGCTGGACATCTGCATTATCTAAGCGGTCAGTTCAGACACCCAGGTCCATTTTTATAAAAGCTCTTAGGACTCCTTTTCATACCTGAAGGTATGATCCGGCTTATTCTTAACAGGAAACTTGATAGAGCTGCCCCTGTCCCACACAGATATAACCTACACTTCAGTAACTTACGCGCTTACTGAGACCAGCACTTGCAGTCAGGAAAGTACCCTTGAACCGCTACCATTACCTACTTCTGCCCTTGTAAGATTTGCTCCAACCCTAGTACTTACTGTCACCTTCCTACCGGTTCATCTTTGATATATTCCAGACTTCCAATCCAGTTAGCTCGGAAGGGTCGATCTACCTGGCATTAGGTGCCATTATGGTTTTTTTCCTCCTGGTACCTACTTCTATAATATAGGTTTTTTTTCTCCAGTATCTGATCCGGCAACAAGATTGGTAGATCTTGTTCCTAAGGTTGATGTCCAGTTCTTTGGCTCCGGTCCAATATCCAGTTTGGTAGCACTATCAAAGATCTTTGCTACCTTCTTACTCAGGTCTTGCCAAATAGGTTTCTGTTTTCCTGTTCTTTAGATTTGTTTGTATCACAAGACACAACTTCACTCAAAAGCTCCCATTCAAGATGATGACCAAGGACTACAGGTAATGTACTCAACCGATTGATGAGAAACAGTTACCGGAACATAGGCTATTTTTCAAAACTGTCTCTAGCCATGAGCTTTGAACCCTAAACCTGCCACTTGGGGATAACAACTTACCAACTTCTCTAAGGCACTACACCTCTATCGATCTTTTTATTCAACCTAACAAAAAAAACAATAATTATATATAAATATACATATTGATATATGTAGTTTATTTGTAATCAAAAGCTTTTTAAATTACTTAATAATATGTGTAGCTATTTGACTATATATTAGTCCTATTTCCTATTTTAAATGTTATAAATTGCTAAATCAAAAAATTTAAATAGGTATAACTGATAAAAAAATTAGTTTTCTTTGAAATATATTTACTAGTAAATGATATAAATAAAATTTGTATATCACTTGTTTTGAAATAATCTTATTTTATTTAAAATCGGATGCCGAAGTATGCAAAAGTAAAATACTCTATTGTTAAAATTTGTACTGAATTTATTAAGGTTAGCATTAGTAAATTCTATGTACGCCAAGGGTCTGGTATCTTAAAATTTAATAACCAGTATACTAATAATAATTTGTCTTATTCGAAAAAAATAAAATTTATATAAAAAAAAAGTAAAAACTCTTAATTCGTGAAATTGTTACTTTATATCTAACTAGCACTATCTATTCTTAAAATATCGAACAATATAATACTATGAGTGCTTCTAGAAAAAAACTACACATTCAGAAGCGTATACTTCATTGCTAAAAGTTTACCAAGAAGCAAATCCAACAATAAAAAGAGATATTGCTATTCGAAAAGCACAGACTTGTGAAATAAGTTGAAAGATAATAAATATTTGCTAAAAAAAAAATCGAGTTACTAAAGCTTTCATTAAATCAGAAATTGTTACAACTTCAAAATATAGAAGATAAAAGTATGATTACTTTCCATTTAACTTGAAGTGAAATTCGGATCAGTGTCATCTTTTAAATCAGTAAAAAATTTTAACTCCTTTTTTTTCTACTATCCCTAGATTTGATAGCAGATCCAATAGTGATAGAAAAAAATAATTCAAAATGAAATTTTAGTTTCATCAAAAGCTCTATCAAAACTTGAAAGTCACAGAATATTCAACAAAACTATAGGAACTGAAAAAACAGAAGCTTCAGCAAGTTGAAGATCAATTGAGGGCAGCAGGTATTAATACACAATTCATTAGGCCAGTTGGTCGCCCACATTTAGAAGAAGTACAGCTTGATTTGCTAGAAGCTATTTTATGTCTTGTTTCTTCAAATGGACAGGCAGATAAACGAAGACGTTCAGAAATGATACGGTCTGTCAAGACTTTGAATTAACTTCAGGCTGCATTGGAACAAATGAATCACAAAATATCATGTTCAGTTACATATCTCAAACTTCTTCCAAAATAGTTTAATACTAAAGAAGGAAAGCGACATATCAAAACTGTACTTGTTAAACTTTTAAGATCACAAAACACTGCAAGAAAAAGGCATGAGAATACACATTTCTGTGCTTTTCTAGTTAGAAACATTAAAGAAATAGTATCATAATTGGGACCTCAAAGTGTTTTAACTATTTCCCAAGATAACAAGACAAGAATATCTCTTGGTTTGGCTGCAGTAAACAAGCAAGCACCGATCCTAATAAAACTAAAATATAGAGTAAAATGATTGGATCGTTGCTAAAAAACACTAATTCCATCTATCTATGTAATATTAGAAATGCAAAATGGTAGACAAAAGGATAAAAAAAAGATATATTAGTATAGATCTATTCAAAAATCATTTTAATAAAAAAAAAAAAGATTGATGAGCGATTTTTATATGTACTACTATATTACTTAATATATAGTACAGTAATAAATAATAAAACTGATACCTGAAAAAATGCATTTGAATCATAATTAGTAGTAATTAGAGATGGGCAAAATACAAAATTTTCATTTTAGCATACACATGCGCATGCATTTTTTGCATGCATGCATGCATGTTTTGACCAAAGTTATGATTTAATTTCTTAATGCTGACCAGAATTAATTGCATGCATGCATGCAGTCATGCGCATAGTGCTCATCTCTAGTAGTAATAAATCATTTATAAATAAGAATTAATAAAGATATGTAAGAATCCTATTAATTATATAAAAATTATCACTAGTAAAAAATTCATTACATTAAATAGCACGATTCGAATTCCACTCTTTGTCAATACTATCAGATGATTTCATGAACATGCATGTTTGTGAAATCATATAATCAAATCATGCCATTCAATGTAGCGAATTTTTAAATTTTACTGGTATAGTATTGTATTGCCCATCTCTACTTTTATCGGCTTCGCTTATTGACAGTCAGCTTACCAAGTTTATTTAACAAGAAATTGTAACTTGGTGTGATGCTAGCTAAATAATTGTCGATATATATGTAAATATAGTAAATAAGTATTTATATTTTTTTAAAATTTAGCAATCCTGCCTTTTGTGTTTATAGACTTTATTATAAAAACCTAAGTTTATATACATTAAGATTCTATTCTAACAAAAAGCTCACCCAACTTTATGTCCAGGTGCGACCCGCCTAGCAATTATTTGCCTTGATTAGGATTCTCAACTTACTGAGAATATAGTTCCTTCTGTCACTAGCTGGCAATTGCTTGCTATATCAGTTTTGCCAAATATCTCAGAGCCCGAATATTTGAATTTAACCCAAGAAGACCAAGTTGGTTTGGCCCCCTCTTTGATTTAATTGCCTATATTTAACTCTACCAAAACCCTTGCTCTGTTTTTCTATTCTATTTTTTCCTTAGGCTTTGCCTTGCAGCCTTCCCATTTTTATGATTCGGAGCGTTGTTTTCTTTTCTTTTAGCCTTCTTATTCTGTCGTTTACTTCAGCCTTCTCTTTTCACTAAAGTGGTTATTCCCTCAGTTTTTTTCCATTTATTTTGGAATTCACACCTAAAATTCCAAATGTGCTGTCGAAATCTCATACTAACGGTCTCGATAATTATATTCAGAGCCCTTCTAACTGCTGCTTTGTGCTTTATTAGATTTTCTACCTTTTTCTTCTATCTCTAAAGTATGAGACCTTGAATTAGATGACTTCTTGCTACTTTTTTTTCCTCTTCTTCTTCGCCGAAAATTCTTTTTTCTAAATCTTGTATTGCTATATCCTTACATATGCTGAATTCTTCCTGTAGTATGTTTTTTACTTCTTCGTATGCCTCTTCTTCTATTATTTTCCAAATTCCCTGGTAATCCTTACATCTTACCAAGTGGTCTAACGTTTCTGGCTCCTGCTAACAGGTCGCACAACTGTCTGTTTTGTATAGGTCTGGCCTTCTTGTTTTCAGCTCCACCATTGTTGGCAAAAGGCCGTTAAGGCACTTCATTCTAAAAACCTATTCTCTATTTCTTTTTCGTCTATGCATTTTCTTCTTTTATACTTTCTTATAAAACACCATGTTTTCTTCCAATCTATACTACCCTCCTCTTTTTCAAAATTCTTTCCTTCTAATCTCTTGAGACCCACCTATTTCGCATCTTGTATTGCTAATGCTATTTGACTCATGAACTTTCTTATTAGGCTATCAATTATAAAGGTTTTTCAGTATGGAACCACTACAGAACCACTTGCTAAATCCTGGTTCAGACCACTTGACACTTATAACAATGCTGCTTTTGGCCCCATTTTTCGCAAGTCTATCTGCTTCTTCATTTTCTGCGATTTCACTATGCTTCTTAACTTTATGTAGCTCTACCTCTAGCTTTTTGATTTCTTGTATTCATACAATTTGCCATAGCAAACTTGCATTTTGCATCTTAAGACAGTTTCTTAATTTCTTTAAGTTCTTGGTCTTTCTAATTGCCTGTATTGCTACAAGACTGTCTGTATATATCTGTACCTTCGCTCCTTCTGGGGCTGCTAGAAGCAGAGTCCATATTGCTCCCAACTCTGCTTGGGTCAATAAGGGCCACTCTTTCCAATCTGCAATGGAAAGTTTCTTTGCTTTTCAAAATTTGTGCATCTACTACATTGAATGCTAACTATCCTATTTCCATTTGCACTCCTTCATTCTTTAAGTTCATTAGTGACCCGTCAGTGAAAGCTTTTATTATTTTTCATGGACTCATTCTATTTGACATAGTCTCTAGCTCTTTTATTGCCTCCTGACCTATGATACTAGCTTTTACATACTCTTTATTAAAAGAACTTATAAGTATCCCACCAAACTCTGTTCTTCTATCTTCTCGACCGCAGGGTGTTGCTCTGTTATATTTTCCCAAGAGACATCTATTTTTCTGTATTTTCTGTCAGGGACCTCCACCTTTTCTATTCAACCTCTGTTTAAAGCTTTTTTTTTGCTGCATACCTTTATATATGCTTGACAAAACAGAGCAACTTCTGTTTCCCTGTTTTTTAGTTCACATCCTGCATCTTGCCTAATTATGGTAAGGCCCTGCTTATCTACGGAGTCCTTTTTCCAATGTTCAATAAAAAATTCTTGTAAAATCTTCTTTCTTATGATCTTTTCTAACTCTATTTTGTTGCTTCCCTTTTCAAAAACTAGCCATTCTTGTTTTCGTCTATCATTGCTAATTGCTTTCAAGTTGGCTTTCATGTACAGGAAATTTACTTTCTTTTTGTGAGGCTTTCAGTTTCCTGCTAAACGGGTCCTCTAGCAGGCTTGATTCGAGACTTCTATACCACTCAGGTATCCTTTCTTTTGCTGAGAGGCCTCTTATTTGTCTGATTTGCTTCCATGTAAGCATTTTCTCGCTTTTTATATCTAAGAGTTGCTTTAGCAAGAAAACGTTCAAATTTTTTCTTTTAGAAAGTTTTGCAATACTTTTTCGCTAACCAAACCTACAATCTCTGTTCCTGTTTCTTCTATTTTACATTTTACTTCTAGTCCTCTGACCTAAAACTTATATTCAGTTTCTTTGCTTCAAGCACTATCTTGCAAGCTAAATTGTTTTTAACCTTGCATTTCTCTATTCTTTCTTCTTCTAATTCCAAAATGCAGGTTGTGCTTTTGCAATTTAGCTGCGCTTGTTTTAGCTTTAGCCATACTGCTCGTCCCACATCACCTTTATTATTTAGCCTAGATGTTATTTCTGTGAAATGATGAGCTAGTTGATTTTGCCAAATTGATTTTACTCCAACAATGTTCTAATGTGTTAAAGTAGAATTCAGAGTTGTCTTCATTATTCCTGCTTTATTTTTGATCAGCATTAGAAGGGGACTTTGCAGCTTTTCGCAATTTTTGCGTGACAGGATTAGTAATGCCACCGAAATTAATTTTTGCAAAAACGCCTATTTCGTCTTCATTAGAGAAAATTAAAATTTTTTATAAAGAAAAGCAAATAAAATTTATATAGATAAGTTCCTTATAATTTCATCTATTCAAAAAAAGTATCAAATAATTTCGTTTTTCAAGTAAAATAGGTCAAAAACAATTTCGTCTTCAAATTTTAATTTCGGGTTTTAGAACCCGAAATGCTTTCATCCTCATGTATAGACAGGATGCAGTGCTTTAGTCTGTATTCTAGCTGTGATAACAATATTGCATTGATATATATGCCATATGCGCTAGCGAGGCCTTCTTTCTTTTGATTTCTTTCATAACTGTCAGAACTTTCTTTTTCGCTATTCTAATTACTTGCACAATTTCTGCTTTTTCGGACAACTACATATCTAAAAATCTCGTCAGGTCTTTTTCCTTTTTACTGCGAACTATTTCGCCCTTTGGCCCAAAAATTATGCCTTCTTGTACTGTATGTTTGTCATGTGCATTCAGAACTAACAGCTCTGACTTTTTGCTATTGATCTCTATATTATTTACCTTATAGAAATTTTTTGCCACTCCAAGTATCTGTTCTAGCTCCAGCTTATCCCTTGCTAAATATGTGGTATCGTCTGCATATGCTAAAACTATAGATGGGCACCATGCGCATGACTGCATGCATGCATGCACCATGCATGCACATGATATGACGACCTATAAACCAAAATGCCCATACAAAAAAAAACTAAGATGCTAGATTTTAGACCCAATACGCTTATAACCACAATAGACCATGAAAGATTGTTGTAGATGCACCACATCTAACAAGCAACTTTTTATAAAGAAAGTTTTCTTGCAAAATTTTGGATATAAAATAATCTCTACATTAACCATAACCCTAACTTTAACATAAGGTTTCATTACTTTAAAAATTCGATAGATGCAAATCTAATGAGATAAAATCTGTTTATATATTTCTTATATAATATCAAACCTTCAATATTTAGATAATTTATAAGTAATGAGATTACTTATAATATTCAACTATTAAGCTAGTATTTGGATTTTATCCGACTTTCCTAATCATTTCTTTTTTTTTTTTATTGATTTGTACATGGCTATAAAATTTTTCAAGGATATAATTTAATGTGAGAAATATAATTGCATTAATTTAGCAGTTGAGTATACAGTAATGGCAATTAGTAATAGAATTTATTTTAAGCTATTCACGATCGTATTGCTAATTCATTTTTTGCTTTTATATTTAATTATATGCAAATTAAAATTAAGCATCTTTATAAAAAAAAGAGATGCTTAATTTCAAAATGGTATGGTATTTAAGCTATATATTTTTAATTTTTTTTATTTGCATTATATTCATATCTAATAATTATTTAAGTGTTACAAAATGAAACCTTAGGTTTTCACTATAACGTTAACTTGTACTATCAATGTTCAATAGTATACATTATTGGGCAAAAATTTTTGAATAACGGTAAATTTGTTCAACAGGCAAATAAACACATGCCACGAAGCAGCACATGTTAGCCAATCATTTACCCGGTTGAGCTGATTTACCGTTATTCAAAAATTTGTGTTATTTGACAATTTATGATCATGATTGGTAGGGAGTTGTTAGCTAAGCTTTAATTCAAGTACACATAAAAAAAATAATGGAAAGAAATACATTCATGATCATATGAGTTTGTCAGATAACATGGGTTATTTTAATATTTTTGGTAGGAGGTGGGTTTTTAATTCTTTAAATTGTTGAACTACTTGTGCTTGGTTAGCATCTAGGTCTCGAAGGAATTTATAAGCGTTAATTTGTTGAATGACTTTGGTTATTTCATTGTCAATATTGGCATTTTTGGTTTTTAAGACTTCAATATCAGTAATGCCTTAATAATTAGTTTTAGAGTTAGTGATTTCGGCTGGGTTGGTTCAGCCATTATTGTAGGCTTGGCATTGGTCTTTTCCGGTAGGAGGTTTTACTCAATTGCCATTATGGTAAGCACCATAGAAATAATAGAAACAACCAGAACATCGATTATATTACAACCCTAGAATTAAATTTATTATCATGAAATCTTACAGATTTTACACTGCAGAACTTAATTATTAATTAGTCTTTAAGACAATTTTAATTAATTCCTGTTTAACTTTTTATTTAGTCTCTAAGTGAATACTCCTAGTGTTATTTCTATTAATAAGGTTATTATTAGAAATTATAGCAAATTATATAGTATAGTACTTTTTTAAATTAGGCATTCACATCCCATATCATACAATTCTGGTTATCTGTACTATATTGATCTTCTGTAATCTCTTTTAGCCATTTACCATTCGAAGTATTTTAGCAAAGATGCTTTCATTTAATTTCTTATTTGTGAAATTTGTATATGAGCAATATGAGCATAGTAATTATTTATTAGCCAATAATTTTATTTGATAGCTTTATTATATTGATCTAAAAACACGTTGTAAAATATAAAAATTTTCAAGTTCTATTATAGCGTCTCATATCAATATAGATCTGCTGTATTTAACTGTTTGTCTGATATTTTTATGTATCTAATTATTGGTTTACTTTATTTAACTGAAAACTCATTAGCCGATATCACACAACTAATCAAATGCCAATCCCAACTCTATGTTATGCTAGATTAAAAAACTTTTGATAAAGTAAGCAGCATCACTAAATACGATACTAGAAATATTCTGATCGGAATTATCCAATATTTCTAATCAGACTTGTATTCATCTGTTCTTGGTTTAGCACGACAATGTCACATAACTATTTAATAATTATTAAAATTTTAAATAAATACACATAGTTTTGGATAAAATTTGCATACAATTGACCAGTATTACGTCTCTAAAATAAAGTTATAGAGCCAGTTCTTTTATTTAAATAAAACACTGTTTTTATTTTTTTAAAAAAACAAGTAGAAAAAAAAAACAATTTATAATACGTACTAGTCTTTGCAAAACTTTATCCAAAACTATCAAACCGGTAGGGCTGTGCATCTATTCAAAATTTCAATAAGTATTTAGTTATTCATTTCTCATTTGATTTTTTACTCACATTAAAAATTCATTAAAAATTCAAAAAAAATTTTTTTTAAATATAAACTACTATTAAAATTACAAATCTAATAGTATCTCCGGCCCCATAGTACAGGAAAAAAATTACAAATCTTTAACTATGCTGTATATAGCATGCATGCATACATGCATGCGTGCAGCATATCATGCACATGCATATTAGCAAAAGTACCATTTTCCCATTTCTAGCTAAAACAGATACCTGTAGATCCTGTACTTTGACCTCGCCCCTTTGCAGATTCAGTGGCCAGTTTATCTGCATTTTGTAATCTCTGTCCCTTTCTTCTTGAATTTCTACTAGAAGTGGATCATAGAATATCTTCCAGACCAGGGGTGATATAACCTTTCTTTGGTCTATTCCGTCCTCTGCTATAATTTTTTTTGTATTTTCTACTCCTATTATAACCTCGATTTCTCTGTTTTTGTACAGATTAATTATAAAATCTACTACTTTTGCTGGAAGTTTTATGCGCTCTAATGTTAGCTAAAGCATTTCTATATTTACTGAATTAAAAGCTTTTTTCATATCCTGGAATAGAATCCAGATTTCCTTTTTATTCTCTCTCGCATCTTCCAGTATGCAGTTCATCAAATGCACCAGTGCTGCCATATCTTTTCTTGTAATCCTGCGAAGTTTCTTCCTTTAAGAATGCATCTTTCTTTAAGAATTGTTCCTAGCCTATTATTTAATACCCTGACTACTGACTTTTTGAAAGTTTCCAATAAGAGAATGGGTCTGACATTGTTCAACCTATAACACCACTCTTCCTGCTTAGGTATTGGATACAGTATACCGAGTTTCCACTTTTTGTGTATACTTTCTTCTTTAAGGCATCTACTTGCCATATACTGGAATATCTTTTTTGCGAAAGCACCAGCTTTTTTTAGCATTGGGTAGGTAATAACTAACAATCTTGGCACTGACCTTTTCTTGGTTTGTTCTAGTGCTTCTTCCCATTTGTCCAATGACACTCTATCTAGTAATTGTTCGTACTAGTTTGACTCTACTTCTTCTATTGGGCAAAACCTTTTTTTCATCTTTTTGGTAAATTTTCTGCCATCGATGAACATTTTCTGAACTGCTCTGCAAAATGTCTTCTTACTTCTTTTAATACTTCTTTTGGTTCATTCAATAGCTCTTCCTCCTTTTTTTCTATAATTTTAACTACTCTATCTATTTGAATCCTTTTTTGTAGCCAATCCAACAGGCTATCTATCATACCTCTTTGCCCCTTCACTATCATCTCGTACCTGGCTTCTATACAAGCTCTAATTCTTTTTTCATTTTCATTTTTTAAAGCAGCTTGCCACCTCTTGGACAGAACAGTTCACTATATTTCTAAGAATTTGAATACTTATCTCACATATCTAACTTTCAACACTCTTTAAGCTGTTCTACAAAAGCTTCTAGTTCTGTCACCTCCCACTGCTCTAAAAGTGCCTTTCCTCTACTTTTCCTTAATTTTCTGCACCACTTTCCTAATGTATGTATATCATTTTTTACCTTTTTCGTATCTTCATTTATATATGACACATCCTCTATTATAGATGTCTTCTTCTTTTTTGAAAGTGTAGCTAACACTGCCTTCTTTATATACTTTTTATGATATTTCACAACTGGTCCAAAGTTCTGCTTTCTAACTCTGATTCTAACTTCCGCTGCTCTGTACAGGTTTTCTAGGTCTCTCTTTTTCTTTTAATTCCTTTAAGATTTTGGTTTTTAGTTCGAGGTTTAGTTTGGCTTGGTACTCTTCCTACATTTCTCATTAACGTTTTCTATATCTATTTCTAGTCTTTTCCTTTCTAATCTTCTATTTCTTGCTTGACTTCGCTTTCACATATTTGGCCCTGTTTTTATTTGTATAAAAATCAACTAGTAGTCGCTACCTGTTCTAAACATCATGTTCTTGGTTTTGTACAATAAGATATTTTGTTTCCAATAACTGTTAACCCAAATAGTATTAATTTTTGACTGTGCGTCTTTACGTCTCCAAGTTGGTAAATACGTATTTATATTATTGTATATACAAGTCAATCTCATTATAGTGAACTCTTGATATAGTGAAGAGTGACTTATAGTGAAGAATTTTTTTGGAACTGAATCATTATTAATAAATCTTCGCTCTTTATAATGAAGTTAAATAGTAAACTCTCGATATAAGCTATCCCTTAAACCGTCCATTTTAGCAGACAAATTTGTCTGCTTAAATTTTATAAATTCATATCTGATCTATTTTTTTAAAAAATAAAAATATTTTATAATTTTTTTTTTAAATAAAAACTATAATTATATACTATTTAAAACTTCTTTTTATTTGCTTAATATTTATAAAAAATTTGAAGTTGCTTATAAAAGAAAAATTTATAATTTTTTAAAAAAATTTTAATTTTAAAATTTTTTTTTGTTTTTTTTTTAGTTTTACTCAATAAAATTATAAGATAGCCCCCTATTATTTTAATCCAAAGTTGTAGACAATTTAAAATTACACTACTTTTATTATTAAAACTTTTACAACTTATTAAGCAAAATTTGAACTTTACTTAGTAGTAACTACAAAATTTCTCTTCGGGAACATAAAATTTTAAAAAACTTTTTAAAATTTTAATAGTAAAACTAAAAATTAAAAATGTAATATCTTTATCAAAATTAAAGATAGAATGATAAAATTTAAATATATTATATATAAAAGGAATATCTTTAATTTTATTCAATAAATAGGAGAGGGTCAAGCTTAAATAAATTTTAAGAAAGCTCAAAAAAACTTTTTAAAAATCATTTTAGCGGACAAATTTGCCTGCTAAATGGTTTAAGAGATAGTGAAGATTTTTGTAAACGGATATAACAAAATGCCTCACATTATAGTGAAGATTTTGTCATGTGATATTTATTGACCAATAAAATCAACGGATCAGTGATCATACCGCTATGCATAATTATTTCAACCAACCATTTTTTCACTCTTCTAAATGCTGATAAAAAAAAATCAATATTTTTATGAACTTTAATAAATTTTTCTTTTAAATTATGGCGCCTGTGCGATATCTCCATTTTCCTTTCCATGCTTTACCCTTCATTTTTTTAGTATCTATCATTTTTCCATAAGGGTCATAGGCTAATTTATTATCTACCTCATAAGTAATGATTACCTTTTGTATCGGATCGATCTTGTTAAGATTTTTTTTGGTGTTTTTGCAATTCGTTTTTTCGATTCTTGAACAATAATATTAGAACAAGAAAAATCAAATAAAATCGTTTAAATGCACTCTAGTGCTCCTAGGTCCGGTTCGGGTCCGGTCCGGGATCAGACCAGACTCAAACTATAAATTAGTAATTCTGGCTGATCAAAATTTATCGGCTAGGCTAAGCCGATAAATTTTGATCAGCTTAGCTGGCTTAGCTGATTTTCTAATTAGACTATTAGCATGTGAATACTGATTATATAACTCATAGAACTTTATTAATTAATGTTGCGTTTGCATGTGTGGTAAATGAAAATGTCATGTAAATATGTGTGTACAATAAAATATTTTTTGTAGAAAAAAAGTCCGCACATATAACAATTGCAATAATAAAAACATGAATAAGAGAATCTATATTACAATAATGAATGGCCTGAGTGTTATTTTGATTTGCAAATTCGATCAAATGTTCATAAACATTACTTATTGTATGGGTCTTATGTAACAACCTGTACTTTTTTCACTCATTTATTGGCACCTGTTTAAAAAATAAAACTAAATCAGAACACTTTAATATTGATAAAAGTATGAAAGTATCCTGATTTAATTATTTTATTGTTTTTATTGAGGTGAAGGTGACGCAC
>QKWP01003357.1:0-25687 GCA_003550325.1 Gigaspora rosea | reverse complement strand
AAATTTTAATAGAATTCTAGACTTGAGCAATAATAGAATCTAATTACTTTAATATACAGATTTAACAATAAGAAATTACAATTTATTTTAATTCTCATTTTACTGAAGAATAACTGAATCTTAAAAATAAATATGCGAATACAAGGTTCTTGAGAGTTTAACAAATGGTGTTTTTATTAAAATTACATTTGCTACGATAAATTCTAAGTTGATCAATTATAGAGTTCCAATCTATTAAGCATTGATTCAGATAACTATCAAATACCCGGATCTGAGATATTTTCCATTTACTTTCTATTTATTATCAATATCTGGATACCTGTTGGATTATCCGGATATTTGAGCGATCTGAATTATCCAGATAATTAGATATGGATAAACATATAATGGATTTATCCGGGTTGGAACTCTAATCAATTCCTGAAGCTAGCTTATTAAAGTTATAAATGTGCAAAAAGTATGCAAATTTAGAGATAAATAATTGAATTTTAAATAAAATTTATCTTGGATTATATTAAGTATTATAAAAGTTATATATGAAAATTATATATATATTGTAATTATATATTGTATATTATATAGTTATTATATTAGCCATTAGTTAGCCACTTAGCCGATATTTTTATCAGCTGGCTAAGCCAGCCGATAAAAACCAATCGGCTTGTAACACTAGGTGCGAATAGCAATTCCTATAAGAAAAATCAAAAATTTCAAAAGTTAGCACATATAAAATTTTTTTTTTACTAAAACAATCCACATTTTAACTTAGAAAAAGTTGTTTAGCGTAAAATTTTACATGTAATACTTAAATGTAAATATAGATTATATTAGTAAAAAAAAAGTTTTATATATGCTAACATTTGAAATTTTTGTTTTTCTTATAAAATGTTTTTTTTTTTTTTAAACTTTGGTAGTCTCGCTGGCAAGTGCTTTATTAGGATTCTTAAGATATGACGTACTATACACAGTAATAAGAATACAACTAGCCACACGTACACTTTTGGTGTTTAATTTAAGTAGTCCGTCCTAAAGTTCCACACTAGTTGCCATACCTACAACCCAACTAGGGAATTGCCTAATTTAAATCCTCTGATTATCCGCTAAGCCCATCAATCCCCTAATACTTAACCTCCAACATTACCCAGCATGATACCTCTTTTGGGTGAATTCCCAGGAATGATCTGCCGCACTATGCCAAACCAACCGGTTTGAAATAGAATTTACCAGAACGATACATGTCCCATACAATTAATTGTACTATCTCTTTTAGCGATCGATGCTATGGCTTTACCCATATACTCGCAGTCCGGATTTCTGTGAACCGCTGATATCGCCTACTACAACCCTCGTAAGGTTCGTTGTCTGACCCGGCACCACCTCTTCCAGTAGCACCATCATAGCCGTTCGTTTACCTCCTTACTTGGGATTTGCCAAGGGGTTTCTGTTTTTCTGGTTTCTTGGATTTGTTGGTGTAACAATACACCAATTCGCTCAGAAGCTTCCATTCAAGATAGTGAAACCAAGATTACAGGTATTTTTACCCAACTGATCTTGAGCCACAGTCATCATAACACAGGCCTATTTTTCAAAATGTCGCCAGTGGGATTTGAACTTTTGACCTGTCGCTTGAAGGGGTGACAACCTGGCAACTTCTCTAAGTCGCCACACCCTAAAACATTTTTTTACTAAGATAATCTATCTTTATGATTTAGGAAAAGTTGTTCAGAATAAAATTTTACATTATATATTTTGATATCGCTTATTTATTTTTACATTTTACTAGTAAAATTTTAATTTTAAAGCTTAAAATTTTTTGTCTACAAAATCGTGCGATTTGATTGGTCAGAATCTGGGGGTGCGACAAATTTCTATTCCCTAATATATAAATGTAATCACTACCTCTGACCATGTATCTATGATAAAAATTACATAATAAATGGCATGCCCCTTATATACCTGCTTGTATTTATTTATTGCTTTGTTTAATAATTCGATAAATTCTTATTAGTGTTAGAAACAGATATCATATCATGATTTTTTATAAAAGTATGAAAAAAAGCTTAGTTTTTGTAAAATAATTCAAGATCAATTGCTTGTAGAATTTTTTTTTGTATTAGCTTGGTACATAATTTATATTGCATCAATTTTTTAAAATTTGCTAGATTTAAGGGTAGAGTTAGGGATGCACTCAGTCCTAAAAAAGTTCGGTCTGAACCGGTCCCAAACCAGGACCGATAAGGACCATGAAACTGTTGAAAGGACCAGTCTTGGACCGGTTCTTGTAAATAAACAGTGATCTTTGTAACACCCAATCAAATTGCTTGATCAGATATAACACAAATCATCTGATGCTTGTTGTTTTTACTACATAATTTCTTCCAAGTTTCTATTGGCTAGGATTATTCGCACCAATTTACATGTCACTTTTTAATTAAAATGTAACATCTCGGTTAGGGTTTGGGTTGGGGTTAGTGGGCAATATTATATCAAAATTTTGCAAAGAATTTTTTTAGTCACAAAAGATGATTTCTTAGCCGAAATTTTGATATAAATGTGACTTTTCGAAAGAGAGCAATTGTTGTTTTGATCTTTGCATTACACCTGATCTTGCATTCTGATTGGTCAGAATCTGAAACTTGGGAGAAATTAGTAAATGCTTGTTTGTTTACATCCGACAATAGTAATTACGTCATTTTGACCAATAAATGGGACATCAATCTTTGGCAAAGCGAAATAAATATAGATATAAACCGGCACTTTAATTTGAATCAAAAATCTTGAAATTGATAAAAAAGTATCAGAGATGGGTTTTTCTAGGACCGCGAAGAACTCTGATACAACTCAGATCTGAGTTTGTATAATTTTAGCAGTATTTTAGCCAAATAGATGTATAAAATAAAGCAAAATTTGAAAATTTACTATATAAAAATGCAACGTTTGATGAATTTCTATGCAAAATTTCTTTTTTTAGAATTATCTGAGTTGTATTAGAGTTCTTCGGGGTCCTGTTTTTCTAGCTCATGTCTCAAATTATTGAAAGGAACGTATGAGGACCAAGAACGAACTGGACCGGAATTAAAGATTCTATTGGTAATGGTCTTACTAGGACCGGGACCAGGCCAGACCAGACCAGTACATCCCTAGGTTAGGGTGTCCAGAATTATGTGATGCGATTGGGTAAATTATGCGATTTCACAAAGGTCAATTATGCGATAGATGCGAAATTATATATGTTGACTAATAAGTCAACAATTCGCGGCACTGGCGCACATAATTAGCAGAATCACCAAATTCACCAAACATGAGTTGCCACAATATTACACAGCAGCAGCAATCACCAATCAGAGTGCCATCACGTGGTCACAAGCCGCATATGAATAAGCCACCTAAAAAATAGGCCATAAATACCAAGACCCCGAAATCTACAAACTCTGTCCTGAAACTTTTTTTTGAAAGTTTCAGAATTCATGTTTCATCAAAACATATTCTTCTGCTAATTAAATCTCATACATGTGCTTTATGCCTTTTTTTCTTAATTATGTAAAGCATATGCAATGCGAAAAAATAGTCAATTATGCGCATAATATCGCATCGCATAATCCTGGACACCCTACCCTAGATAGAGTACAACATCGATCATTTTCATATATAATTGTCATACAAAAAAATTTTTTATATAGGGGCAAAAATATGCCAATGATAAGGATTTTTGAAAACACAACCAATTTTAGCCAAAATTTTGTGGCATATAGGCAAAACCTTCTATTTATGGTAGTAAAACTTTAAAGCCACATATTATATTAAAAAATTCTACTTGTATATATCATCAATTTACTTAGAACAATTGATATTTGATTAGGTAGTACAATATAAATAACATACTATACAATAACATATGATTATTAC
The DNA here is from genome assembly GCA_003550325.1 of Gigaspora rosea. Taxonomy (NCBI): domain Eukaryota; kingdom Fungi; phylum Glomeromycota; class Glomeromycetes; order Diversisporales; family Gigasporaceae; genus Gigaspora; species Gigaspora rosea. The sequence goes on along the minus strand of QKWP01003357.1, from coordinate 21,781 downwards.
CTAATTTTTTTTTTTTTTATGTCTAAGTTCTCGCTCTGAGTGAGAGTTTATTTAATCAAGCCTGTGGATCAAGGGCGCCTCTTTGGGCACCCCACAATTGTTACATTGAATAAGAGTACAACTAGCCACACGTACAACTTTTGGTTGTCTAATTGAAGTAGTCTGCCCGAAGGTTCTACACTAGTTGCTATACCTATAACCCAACTAGAGGATTGCCTATTTAAACCCTCTGGTTCAAGCTTCGCATGTCAATCCTACTTGTGATCACTGGTACAGCCCTCTAGGACCCCGAAGAACTCTGATATAACTCAGATCCAGACTCAAAATTTTAATATAACTTTATACCTTAATTTTATTAATTACCAATCCAAATAAGATCGGCACTATAGCTATATTATTACCATATTTGGAATTGAGAATAAACAAATATATAAACAATATATTAGTAAATCTGTTTTAGGCCTAATAAAAAGTTTTTTTCGTACTAAATAAATATTATTTTTGATATAAGTAAAGTTGTAGAGCAGGTTCTTGTGCATCTATTAGTGAAATTTTATTAAAATCGGACCAGTAGATAAGAAGATATGAGTAAAAAGGTCTTTAAAATTCTTTAAATCATATAAAAATTTTATATATACAGGCCTGATCCAGATTTTGTACTACCTAGTTTATATATTTGTTTTGCCCCAATTCTAAATATAGAAATATTGCCGATCTTATCTGGATTGGCAATTAAAAGCTTTATACAAAATTATTATATAAGTTCAAATTTTACTATAAATTATACAATTTCAGATTTGAGTTTATATAAAAAAATATTACATCAGCAAATTTATAGTAGCACAATCTCATTGAGACGAATCGAATGGTACCAAAATTATTAAATTTAGATCACTGTAGCACAAGATATTAATAATTTTATAATTTTTATAAAATCTTAACGATTTTGATAACCAGTAATCCAAATTTGATGATTTTGGTACCATTCAATTCGTCTTGATGAGACGGTTTGAATAGTACCAAAATCATCAAAATCGGATTATTAGATCACAAAATATCTACGAAAAACATTTGTAACGCAATTTATACTATATAAAAATTTTTATATAAAATTGCGTTACAAACGTTTTGCGTAGATATCTTGTGATCTAGTACTCTGATTTTGACTATTTTAGTACCATTCGAACCGTCTCATCGAGACGAATCGAATGGTACCAAAATCATCAAAATCGGATCGCTAGATCACAAGATATCTATGAAAACTTTTGTAACGCAATTTATTGTATAAAGATTTTATATAAAATTGTGTTACAAAGGTTTTTCGTAGATATCTTGTGATCTAGTAATCCAATTTTGATAATTTTGGTATCATTCGATTCGTCTCGATGAGACGGTTCGAATGGTACCAAATTATCAAAATCGGATTACTAGAACACAAGATATCTACGAAAAATGTTTGTAACGCAATTTTATATAAAATCTTGATACAGTAAAATTGCGTTACAAAAGTTTTTCGTAGATATCTTGTGATCTAGTGATTCGATTTTGATGATTTTGGCACCATTTGATTAGGACCCTGAACATCTCTCATATAGGTTATAACTGGATTTTGACCAATTTTGACCTAATTTGCTGAAAACGACAAAATCTATTTATTTAAATAACTTTTGATCCAGATTTTAGAATTGAATGAACTTTTTTTTGTTAGATGCGCCTCACTGAGAGCTTCATTTTAAAAAAAAGTTCATTCAAATTGGACCACTGGATGCCAAGATAATTGCCAAAAACTGATTTTTTGCTTTTCAAATTTTGGGGGTTTTGCTGAAATGCGTAATGTATGATCTCTGTACTACATGTCCGGTCCTATTTGATTCGTCTTGATGAGACAGTTCGAATAGTACTAAAATCGTTAAAATCAGACTACTAGATCACAAGATATCTATGCAAAACGTTTGTAACGCAATTTTATATAAAAATCTTTATACAGTATAAATTGCGTTACAAATATTTTTCGTAGATATCTTGTGATCTAATGATCTGATTTTGGTAATTTTGGTACCATTCGAACCGTCTCATCGAGACGAATTGAATGTTACCAAAATCATCAAATTTGAATTACTAGTTATCAAGATCATTAAGATTTTATAAAAATTATAAAATTATTAATATCTTGTGCTATAGTGATCTAAATTTAATGATTTTGGTACCATTCGATTCGTCTCGATGAGACGATTTGATTGGTATTAAAATTGTCAAATTTGGATTATTAAATCTCTTACAATGGCTTTTAAAATTTAAAATTAATTTATATTATTATTATAATAATAATAAAAGTATTTGTTTGTATTTATTTACATTGGAATGCGTATTAGTACGTGAAATAAATTTTAAAAGTAAACATTGAGATAAATAAACCTTTTTAGAATTTATATTTCTAAAATAAGCTACCTCCTTATTGTGTACAAATTTCTTAAAAAGTTATAATACTTCAAAATAAACTTCTGATTTTTTAAATCTAAAAAAAGATAGCTTATTTTTAGGAATCTATGGTAGTAAACCATGCCCTATCAGTACCAAAAATAAGCATTTGCAATCTCTAAGGGTGCTGACATTTATTACCTAATATCCATTTACTATAGGGGCTTACCCCCACCCCAGGTAAGATTTATAAATAGAATTTTAGCCAACAAATTTAACTAAGGTAAGATTTTTCTTGACCCCCCATCCCCTAAAATATTACCTAATAAATGTCAGTGCCCTAACTGTTTTAAATTTAGTTCTATTATATAAAATAAAGAACTAACTTGTTATAAAGATCATCTTTGTTATACAAATAAACATCTGACTTTTCAAAAAATTATCTGTTGGTTATACAGATTTAAACATACAACATATTGAATAATTATTTAATAAGTCTATACAAAACCGAACTGGCTAACTGACTGCTTATGTAATGGGCCTGTTTCGGTGATACAGAATGGGTTGGCAGGAGGAGCAGGGATCAGAGGGTTTAAATAGGCAATCCCCTAGTCGGGTTGCAGATATGGCAGCTAGTGTGGAACCTGCAGGGTAACCTTCGGGCGGACTATTTAAATTAGACGACCAAAAGTTGTACGTGTGGCTAGTTGTATCCTCGTCAATGTAACAAATGCCGGTGGCCCTTAGTGGGACACTGACCCAAATATCTTGAATAAAAAATTCCTCAGTCCCAAGGCGGACACTTTAAAAAAAAAAAAAAAAGTCTATACAAAACCAGATCTTAGTATTATATATATTCTTCAGAGTCCTAACCCTCCGATACATTAGTTAGTAGAAGACAGTTCCGGATGCTAACTACATCCCCTTAGAACTAATTTATCCTCGCGGTATACTTGGTAGAGAAGTCCCTGTCCCACACAGGTATTAGGGGGCATCCATAAATAACATTATGTACCCCTCATAGTAGCGCTTGACCCCCCTACTCTATAAAATAATTTTTCAAAATCTGTATGTTTATATATAAAATTTTACAAAAACTTGAATATATTGTGACACAGTAATCCGATTTGGATAATTTAGGTACCATTCGATTCGCCTCAGTGAGACGAATCCAATGATACAAAATCATTTTATTTGGATTACTGGATCAATAGTTATTCACAAAAAACTATTGATTTTATAGTTATTTTATAAGAAAACATAATAGCCAATAGTATTTGGCCAATAACTTTTGATCCAGTAATCCAAATGAAATGAAATTGATACCATTCGACTCCTCTCACCGAGACGAATCGAATGGTACCAAAATCATTAAATTTGGACCACTGGATCAGTTTTTAGACAATTTTTTCTAAAAAAATTGCGCTATATTTTTTTAACTCCTCCTACTTAAGAGGAAAATCGTTATATTTTGTTAGACCCCCTTCTCTCCTCTTATATAACGTTATTTCTGGATGCCCCCTTACCTACACTTCAGTAACTTATGCATTTACCGAGGCAAGCAACTTGCAATCAGGAGATACCTAACTGCTACCATTACCTACTTCTGCCCTTGTAAGGTTCGCTCCAACTCCAGTACCGACTATCACTTTCCTATTAGTCTTTTACCGATACATTCCAGACTTCCAATCCAGTTGGCTCGGAAGTGTTGATCTACCCAGTATTAGGTGCCATTATGGTGTTTCTCCCTCTGATACCTACTTTTATAACATAGGTCCTTTTTCTCCGGTACCCAATTTAGCAGCCAGGTTGGTAGACCTTGTCCCTGAGGTCGACGTCCGGTTCTTCGGCTCCGGTCCAATATTCCAGTTTTGGTAGCACCGTTAAAGATCTTTGCTACTTCCTTACTCGTGTCTTGCTAAATAGGTTTCCGTTTTATCAGTTCCTTGGATTTATCTGTGTCATGAGACACAAATTTGCCCGAAAGCTCCCATTCGAGATGGTTACCAAGGACTACAGGTGATGTACCCAACTGATTGACAGAAAACAGTTACCGGAACACAGGTCTATTTTTCAAAAGCGTCACCAGTGGGATTTGAACTCTAGACCTGCCACTTGGGGGTGACAACTTACCAACTTCTCTAAGTCACCACACCCCATCATTACCTAATTTTAATTGAATGTTATTGAAAAAAAATTAGTAACGTGATCACTATTAAAATGTAGATCATTGTACTCTACCTTTAATAAAGCTGCAATCATTTTGTTATGAATAGTGATGCCACCGAAATTGATTTTTGAAAAAGGCCTATTTCGTCTTCAATAGAGAAAATTAAAATTTTTTATAAGAAAGAGCAAATAAAATTTATATAGATATGTTTCTTATAATTTCATCTATTTAAAAAAAGTATCAAATAATTTTGTCTTTCAAGTAAAATAGATCAAAAACAATTTCATCTTCAAATTTTAATTTCGGGTTTTAGAACCCAAAATAATTTCGTCCTCATGTATAGTTATGAGTCCTTGGTCTTGATCAAAGACTTTAAACTTTGTATTAGATATTGTGATTCTAGCTTTTTTTTATTTTTTGATTAGTCTGGTTAGGTCCAGATGTTGACCCCAATAAGGATTTCTTGGTCCAGTTATAGCTTGGCTATATGTTTTTTGGATATTAGCAGCCAGTATCATATTGGTCAATGTTTCATCCTGGTTCAGATCTAGATCTACTTTGTTTGTTAAAGTTAGTAGTTTGTACAACTATTATTGAAAGTTTTAATTTTCTCTTGTTTTGAGTTATTGCAAGTTGGTTCCAAGTTCAATTAGAGTACTGTTTTTGTTGTAGTATGAGTTGCTGTTTTTGCTACTTTTTTATTTGGGCTTAGAGGTGTTATAAAAGTAATATTTCCTGTATTACTTGTAGAGTATAATCTTCTACCATGATTTTTTTGTTAAATATTGTTCATTATTGTATTGTTCATTGGATAAATCAGTTTCCATTTGGCTCATATTTGACTAGTTCTTTTGTACTTTTTTTATTGTATTGTGTTGCCAACAAAGTTGGCAACAGTTTTTTAACTATAGTTTGTATACAAAGGACTACTATTTTATTTTTTATCTATATTTTATCTTTTCTCAAACTGTAGTTGTAGCTTGACTTTTTAATTAGTAAATATTGTAATTTTTCAAAAAACTCTTGTACTATTTGTTTACAATTTTGTATCTAATTGATTTTTAGTAATACACCAGAAAAAGTTCTTTTAATCATTTATTTCTATTATCTTTTATTTAAATTATATGATTAGAACACTAACAGATATTACATAATATCTTATTATTAAAAAAATTACTCTCTTTTATATTATATAATATTATATAAAGTATAAATATGATATATTATACTCAGGTACCTTTTTCCCTCTAAAATATTATATAATATCTATTAGTTTCTTATTAGTAATCAGTATTATTTTTGCTCTCAGATAAAAATTAACTTCTAGATCCAGTCTGAGTTTAGTTTAGTATTGGTTTAAACTATAGTTCAAGCTATAACTAATTAATAATTTGTCTAGCTTATCTTACTGTATATTTTGGCTATAACTTAATAGCTATAACTTGAATTATAGCTACTAAAATAATAGTTTAAGCTTTGGCTATAACTTTATAAGCTAAATTAAGCTATTTTTTTTAAAAATTTGAGACAAATATGCTTAATGTTAAATTTTTGATAAAATTTTCTAAAACTAAGTATTCTTTCTTCAAATTTTAAAAAAAATAAAATAAAAAATACTAATATAATGCTAGCTTCACGCTCTAAGTGAACATGCTCAGCACTAGAGCTGCAGACATTTAGAAGGTCCAAGGTAGTACGTCACTCTTCACGTCATATAAAATTTATATATAATCATATTAAATGTCACGTCAGATACGTCACGTCAAACGGCATAGTATATATTCATTGATATTCTAATTCTGCAGCTCTACTCAGCACTCAAAAATATATATTTGTTATAGAATCAGGAGTTTAAAATACTATTACTTATAAATCAAAAGAGTTGACTTATCTAATTTTATACTGTAATAAATTTATATAAAAAAAAACAAAAATATATATATATAATAGTATTATTATATATATTAATTTATACAGTATAACAAAAATATTGACTATTAACTACAGTAGTAAATTTTATTTTACCAACAAATACTAAAGTAGCCTATATAAATAGTAAGATATAATTTATTTTAAAAAATTTTAATTATGCTTAATCATCTATTTAAAATATAAAAATAATTAAATTATTATGAATTATAATTATTTACTGCATAAATTATTCAATAAATTTTATATTTATATATTCATGATATACATACCAAAATCTTCAATATTAAGATTAATTTGAGAAGTATCTAAAAATAATATAGTATTAATTAAGTTTAATTCTAGAAATTTTAAATTTATAAAATAAATTTATAATTACCCATATCCGGGTTAAAAGCTTTTGAAATTTTCTTTGTGTTAATAAATTGACTTTTAAATATCGAATCCGAATTATTTGTTAAAGCTTTCGATAAAAGAGGAATCATTTTATCTGCTTCGAGAAAATCTTTTCTAATTTCAAGTTCCTCTTCACTTAACATTCCATCTTTCCAAAAAGCAACCCACCAATTGAATAATTCTTGATGTACATGATTAATATCTGGTCTATTTTCTGGTCTAGTATCCATACATCTCATTGCCAACTTAACATAGCGTTCGGGTGTTCCCTTAGAAATTGCAGGTCTTAATCCTCCACAAATTTTAAGAATAAGATCTGCATTATGTTGAATACCATCAAATGGTGGTTTTCCGGTTGACACCTCAGTCATAATAATTCCTAAACTGTAAATATCAGATGCTTTTGTGAATGGTTTACCCAATAATACTTCAGGTGCGACGTAAGGTACCACACCAAATATTCCTTCATTTTCAGTAGAATCGTCTATTTTTTTAGATAATCCCAAATCACATATACGTGGACCTATATCATCACCTATTTCTGATTTATAAGCGACTTGAAGTATATTACCACTGTGAAAATCTCTATGCATATATCCAACTTTGTGGATTTTGCCTAAATCAAATGCTAGTAGAGCAAGAATTTCTAATTTTTTGTACCAAGTAAGAGTTTCAAAATTTGTTTGTACGAAATCTCGAAGATTTCCACCATCAGCATATTGAAAAACCATCATGTAGTTCTCTTCAGCTGGAAAATAGGTTATTCCATATATTTCGAGTAAGGAACCTCCTTTATGATGGCATTCCACATGAGCTTTAAACTAAAATAATATATATATATATATATATATATATTTTTTTTACTATTAATTATTTTCTATATCGATATATAATTTACATTCCGACCTTACCTCTTTTATAAAATTATCACCTCCCAAACTTTTGAAAGCAACTTTAGTTCGTTGTTCACGTCCGGATATCGTTCGCTTTCCATCCAACCAAATTGCGGAATAGACAGTACTAAAACCGCCCTCTCCAATTTTTTTGACATCTTCTAATCTGTCAAAAGGTATCCATTCAATTATTTTTAAAGATCCTCTTGGCTTTCGTTGATTTTCTTTGATAAAATCATCGATTTCTTTATTTCCGCTCGTCCAAGTTTTGTCAGACAATTGGGTATCACATGAATAACATACTTCCGTTGCAGTACGATATCGTTTACATGTTTTACAGATTCCATATCGTTTATCTCTCATACTTAAAAATTCATCTAACTCCTCAATAAACATTTCTCCTGATTGAACTAAAGCATTAACTTCGGTCATGGTTGTTTTTTTTTTTAATTTAATTTAATTTTAGAATAATTCAATTTTAATATAATTCAATTTTTGAATTCAGAAATTTGAACTTTATATCTGAATTTTATGTTTAAAAATTTTGCCAGTTCAGGAGTAAATGTTTAAATTACGAGTATCATTCCGCATGACTCCACATGTTTGATAGCCAAAAAGTACATAATTATAACAGATAAATTAGCATAAAGAATGGTTGAATTTCTTTCAGTTTTATGCTTTAATAAATATTATTTCCTTTTTAAAAATTAATGTTGTTTTCTTTTTAGGCAATGTTGCTATTAATATCCCAGTTTGTGTATGTCTTGTATACCCAAATTTATGTTTCAGAATTTTGTTAGTAGATAATAAGAACTTAATAAAGAATTAAATACTGTATGACATCGGCTTGTGATATATATTTTTTAATGTCCATGTTCATGTCCAAGACTGTTATCCTTCAGTGTGGTTTTAAAAAATATATGTTATTAAACAATTTCATTAGATTGTCAAAGTGTAGTAAAAATTTTGATATTAGCGTTTCTTTTTTGTGTAAATGATAATTTAGTGTTACATCATACTTTAGTCGACATGACTCTGAGAGTCGATTACTCGTATAAATTTATATAGATCCTTAATTTTTCTAGCATTCATACTCAATTCCTCAATTTTTAAAAAAACCTGTCGACTTTCCAAATCGACAATCATTAACTTTCTGAACTTGTTTTATGCCATTGACAATACTAACATCAAAAAGAGTACCGCAAATATATAAAATACAGTATCAGCCAGTGTTTATTGCGGATTTACATACAGTCAGACTTCCCTAAATGCAACCTTAAACTCTGGTCCAAAAAGTTTCAAAATTCAGGTCTTTAAATGTAATTATTTTCACTTTATATGTAAATTCCCCTAAAATTATTTGATCTCAATTAATTGATTGGTGGCGCAGCCACAATTAAACAATTAATTCGCAGTTTGTAAACCTACTAATCTTGACGTTTAAAACTATCGGCAAAAAAAAAAGTTTATTATATGATTTAATAAAGAAAAAAAAAACCATATATGATTAGATAAATAAAAAAAGCTTATATGATGATTTAATATGATGATTTAATAAATAAAAAAGCTTATACGATTAAAAAAAGCTTATATGATTGGATAAAGAAGTGGTTTTTTTTAAAACACGTATACTGAAAATAGTCTTTATTTTTTAAATTGGTTACGTAGAGACCTTTTTTCGAACGTTTGTTTTCGCGTGTAAAGTATTACTATACGGACTGGTGAAAGACTCTTGACTCGTATACCTTGGAAAATCTTTTATTGCTAAGAGTAAATGGTAAATGTGGTCGATTCAAGACGTTCACCAAATTAAGCAGTAGTTTCTACATGTATATGATTACATTTATTTTTATTTTAGGGGAAATTACATATAAGGGCCCAAAAAATGAAAATAGTTACATATAAGGGTCCAAAGCGAAAATAATTAAATATAAAAGCCCAAAATTTGAAGAATTTATAATTAAAGGACCAAAATAATTGTGTTATGACGATAGTGGTTCTTTGAACATTGTCACGATATATAAATGTACTACTTTATACATTTTATATTATATTCTTTCACTTTAATGAAGCTTGCTTTTAACCAAGATACAGTTCGACTTGGTTAAGCACGATCAATATTGTAACGTTCATTTGGTTCTTGGTTCTAAACTAATAAGTCTATCCTGCACCAAAGTTACTTATGAAACGTGAGTCACATGTTGCGAATGTTACTACACGTTAATTAAAATCGCAAAAACTCATTTGTCCTCATAGAGTTAAAATATGACGTTAAGAGAATAAATGTAATGCTACTTAAAAAATAATACATTTAGCCGTCAAAAGAAATTACATTTGTATAATTATAAATGTTAAAAACTTGCAATTTAATTAATTACGATAAATTTAGGCCATAATATTTAATTATTTTTACTTTGCATTTTTTCGGGTTCATATAAGTTATGTAATTTCCCCTTTATATTTAATGGAAGTTTTAGTTACTGTATTTTTTGGAATAACTTTTTCGATACTAAATTGCAATTACAGTAATTGTTTTGCAATTGTTGTTTGTAACAATGTCAATTAAATATAATAATTTAATTGCAATTCAATTTCGGTACTATTCCAAAAAAATTTAATTTTTATATTAAATCAGCATTAGTCGTAACATGAAAAATGATCTATCGTTACCTAAAATTCCGAATTATGTTGATCAAATGTTACAATATGCTGTAAATGATACCGTTTAAATGAATATTTATAAAAGTGCAGTACGAGTTATAAACGAGATATTGATTTAAATTCCTGTGCATCTGCAAAAGGTCAAAGAAAATGCGCTCGAAATGATTAGAACACACACCCCAAAATGGTATTTTCCTGACCTACTTAACACGGAAAATACTGCACGCTTTGGAGTTTATCTGCATTGTGCCAAGACTAGAAGATATTAATTATGTAACTTTTAATTAATGTATCTGAGATGAGACTCGCTCGTGTAAAATTCAACTGTATGTCTTTTCAGTGATACGGTCTTTATTTAGTGTGACACATTCTATTCCTGAATATTTTATAAATACACATAGTATATATAGTTTTCGGTTGATCTCATAACTTATACGTATTCTTTTGCTTCCACCTCCATCCTCCATCCCGTCCTTTCAGCTGAATCTTTTCTATCCCATCTTTTCAGCTGAATCTTCACCATCATCCATCCTTCTTACACTTCGTTAGAACATCATTTAAAATGAAATTATTTACAGTTTTATTATGCATTTGTTTCTTTATTTCTACTACTTATGCTGGTTGCGGTATTAAAACTCCGTTCGGAACAACCACATGGATTGGAGGTCAAAAGGGGAATGTCACATGGGAAGAGGATAATACTCCTCCATTATTGGGTGAATTAGGTGATATAATGATAGATTTGTTGGTTGGTACGTACTGTACATACATATGTAATATTATTATATTACCATGCGCATAATTTTAACCAATTTTTCATATGCGCATTTAGGTGCTCACATAAAAGTCTGTCCACTTGCCACTCTCGTTAAAGCTACTGACCTCGTTTTTACGTGTACTATTCCTGCGAATATTGGACCTGAATCTGATGTTTAGTATGTTTTATCATTGTTCTATTATTTAAAAAATCTGCAAATTTTTTTTTTTTACACAAAACCCGATTTATTTCGTTAATTATTAATGAATTTAATTATATGCAATTTTATAGCTTCGTTAAACTTTATAATAATAATTCGTATGTAGCATATTCTCATACGTTTAGTATCAGAAACGTTAGTGGCTCTATTCAAGGTTTTGATCCAAAGAATCCATCACAACCTGGCACCACGGATAATGCTAACAATACCATGGAAAGTCATGCTCTTGGCAACAATAATACAACTAATACAACTACCACGCCATCTAATCAACCACCTACAAGTAATAATTCTCCTGCCAAGAGTACTACCGCAAATGCACCTAGCTCTACCACGAAGACTTCAAACGCCAATAGTCTAATGGTTTACCCAACGTTTGTTGGATTGTCGTTAGTCATCATTAATTTCGCTTTATCACATGTTCTCTAAAAAGTTAATAACTTTTAAATCCTTTGTAACATTAATATTTAGACCATTTTTAATGCATATTACAAAAAATTTTGTTATTGTATCAATTTGTAATTTAAGTAACAATATTCACAAAAGTGTAAAATTCTTTATCTTTTAACAAAGGATAAACTAATATTTATTAGATATTGAATTATTTGTTGATAATATCTACAAAAAACGCACCCTTAATTGTGCGTTTTTAATAGACTTGTGTTACATATATAGTATATTCTTTGATCATGCTCACATTGTAAAAAAATTTTAAAGAATGAAAAACTGATTTTGTAAATTGTCTGACCTTTAAAACTTTTATGAATTTTCTTTCCTGTGTCTGTTAATGTACTTTCTTGATATTCAACAGTTTTTTCTTATTAATGTTTTACCGGGCTGATGAAATGATAATCAATGATCGTCAAAGACTCTATATTTGATATCGTTCTCGCGTTATTAAATTACTTACTTCACACAAAATATATTTTCGATAATGAAATTTAGCAATCATGATTTAATACAGTAATATAAAAATTCTTTATGAACAGAGCTTAGGGACAAAGCAAAATCGTGATTGGTTGGTTAGCGGTCAGGGTAAAAATTTCGATCATGTATACCGTATAATTCACTCCCAGTGGCGTTATTTTGAATAATGGCCCGAATTAAACTCAATTTAGGCCAAATTCGAATTTAGCTTAATGTTTCTTTTAAATCGGTTAAATATTTTTTTAAGTCTTTTACACTCCTGCAGTTTATACGGGTAATCGCACAATCGCCTGATTGTATAGGTGAGCAAATTTGATCATGAACGTGATTTCTATATCACGCACCGACGCTAACCCTTTGTTATTTTTAAAACTTTTAAAAATCCACGATATATAACGATGTATATTTTTTTTAATACATAGAGATAGTATTCTGAATTCAAAATTAGGTTTTTGATTGAATTCATGATATAGTATGTTTGATGTGTTTGGTCTGTACGAAATTTATGGCAAAGATTGTTCTTGTCAACCAGTAACCAGTAGATCTTAACAAAAAAAAAGGTCCCGAATATACAGGTATAAGCTTTCATAATAAATAAATACATTACGTAGGCAGGGTTGGCAAATGACAACGCCATTTAAAATTTTCGTGACAAATGACATTTAAAAATAATATGGGTGTTTTAGGATTTAACCAGTCCTAAAATACCCGAAGTGGCACAAAACCTTCATGATCTCAGGATCTTAGCATTTTTTAAATATAACCTATTTTTTCTAAATGACAATGTCACAATGTCATTTATGTCATTTAAAAGTCATTTGCCAACCCTGCGAGTTTAGGTGCTAATAAAAAAAAAAAAAGTTCGATATGAACAAGAATTTTATTGACTGGATTAAAAAAAGTATAATCCAAGCAAAGATAAAAATGTTCTCGAAAAATCAGTGTTATTTACGTAGTAATCGATCATTACCGAAATCACAAACTTTATCGTTAGTCCAGGAATATTGTTAGAGTGCATCAGAATCCTGGTCAGCCAGGCATGGTAAATGACTTTAAATGGCCCAAATGACTCAAATGACAAATGACTAGTCATTGGTCATTTCACGGCCCAAATGACTTAAGAAGGTCATTTAACTCTGGTTAATCGATTATCTAATACTTTTAGCCAATCAAAATTGATTATTATTCTTCGTAAAATAAAACGTTGCTAGATGCTATTTAATAAAAATTATTACACATGATAAATAACTGAATCATTTGATGAATGAATGCCATTTGTATTTTGGCTAAATGACTAGGTCATTTCCAGACTGGTTGTAAAATGACATTCTAATCGAATCATAAGATCAGGTATGAAGTGATTAAAAAAAACACTAGACAAAAAAATAATGTATTTACAAAAAAATAAAAAAAGTTCGTGAATAATAATTTACCGATTGTAAAATGATATAAATCATTTTCGAATTACAAATGGTATGTTAATTAATAATCGACGAATTGAGAACATATGTATTATTTAAAAACATGCATTATACAAATTTTTTCGGATATCAACTCTATGCAAAATGACCTAATGACTAAATGACCCCGGTCATTTGGAAATGACCATAGTCATTTTGTCACGAGTCATTTCCAAATGGCCCAAATTTGAATGACCTCAAATGAGTGGTCATTTTGAGGTCATTTGAAAAAAAATTGGCAAAGATCATTAAAAATTTTACTAATGAAATCACGTTCATTCATTAAGTAAAAATGTACAGCTGATAATTTTGCTACATAAAGAATTTGCTGCCTCATCTGACCCTGGAAATTCGGATTAGATAAGATATATTGATATATTGTTTACCATTTATCATTGTAATGTAAAGCTTAATAATATAAGAATGCTATTTCTGAGATATACATGTATCTCTGGTGCATAGTCGTATAATCAATTTTTTAGAGCCTGGAAAATTTCCGAAATTCAAATAGAAAAATACGTGAACTTCGAATTCCTACTACTTTTGAACCAGCGCGTATATGCAGATAAAAAGTATAATTTTTAGATTCCTCTTGATATGCTCTACAAATATTTAGAGCCATTTTTTTAATTTTACATGATTTAAAACGAAATTAGCTACTGTACAAAAAACACAGTTGGTATTAATAAAAATGGAAAAGTGGCTATACATCATTATAGAGCATGCTAAGAGTAATCCAAAAATCATATTTTTATCTGTGTAGATGCACTGGTTCAAAAGTACAAGTTACTCTCGTTATAGTGACTCTTGATATAGTGAAGACTAATTAAAATCTCGATATAGTGAAGTTAAGCTCAAAGCCAGTTTATATAAAATTCTCTCGATATAGTAAATGTACCAATAAAACTCTCGTTATAATGAATTTTTTAAAAATTTTTATTAATGGAACAGATCACTTCACTATAACGAGAGTGACTTGTAGTAGAAATCCGAAGTTCACATATACTTCTATCGAATTTCGGAAAATTTTTAGGTTCTATTTATATGTCATATCCGATTGATTTTTAGGGATAAAAAACTTCGTGACGTGAAGAAATAACTTTCAAATAAATAGTTTTTTGGCCTCCATATAAGACAAATAAGCAATAAATATTAAAAGAACAGCTACGCCAAGCTGTAAAAGGAAGCACTATCACGAAGGTCATTGAACGATCGGTCATATAATGGGTAAGGGTGAATTCGGAAGCAATTTTCAGGAAAACTACCTTTTTAACTTACTTTCAGCTAATAATTAAACATGTAGATATTAAAATATTCTATACACTTAATTATGGATTAATGTAAGTTTAAAAGACCGTTGTTGTAAAAACTCACTTTGTAATAAATTTTATCAGTAAATAATGCTCGATCATGATCATGATTGGCTAATTTTGGGGCTAAACCAAATCGAAATGCTTTCTCCTTATTGGTTAACTTTTAGTCACTCAATTTTTTGTATTACAGTTAATTTAATTGGTCAAAAATTTTTAATGATTTATTTTTATTATATAACTGAAAAAATACAAGCAAACAAAAAAAAAAAAATGGACAACTTAACCTTATTAACAGAAGGGAGTAAAATATATTCGGAGAAGCGTAAAAGGAAAAATAATCAAATTCCAGAAATTGTATTCGATGAAAATGCAAGACGGTACGTGTATATTTATAAAATATTCGTAATTATATTTTTTTATTAATGTTCTGATTCGCCTTGATAGTGAATATTTAACGGGATTTCATAAGCGAAAGTTGGAAAGGCAAGCAAAAGCAAAGAAAATTGCTTTAGAACGAGTAAAAAAAGAGAAGGCCGAGATAAAAAAAGCCGTAAGCCTTTTTTTTTTTTCTCGAAGTTTAAATTTATTAATGTATAAAGTTTTTGTTGGAAATGTATTAGGCTAAGGAAGCGCAAAAGCGACAAATTGAAGAAAAGTTGGCGGCGACTCAAGCAATGATTAATAGTAATTTTTAATTACAGATTATTATAACTTGCCAGAGCCACCTTTATTTAAATTGCTTAGTTAATTCTATTAATTACTGTTGAACCATTGTATATAGTATCTCCTAAAAAATATTTAAAGTATCTTCTAAAAGATATTTAAAGTATCTTCTAAGATATTTAAAATTTTCTAAAAGATATTTAAAGTATCTTCTAAAAGTTATTATCCTACCATATAAAGAAATGAAATCATACTATTCAATATCAAAATAGAATATTATTGAATTTCTCGAGTAGGGCCTTGGATACTGTATACAGTGATCAACGGTACATGATTATTGCTTATCGTGAAGCGACGCTCTGGATTCAAGTTGCTTCCGCTTTTCCTGGTCTGCTAGTCTTGTTTATTAATTATTCTTCACTAGAAGCAAACGATATTGATAATGATGACGATGACGATAATGGCAATGATGACGATGATGGAAATAATGAGGATGATGATAATGAGAGTGAAGAGGATACGAAAAATAATCCGTCAACACGAATATCTGAATATAAAACACCACAAATATTAACAACTGTAACTGTAATTGAAGATTTTAATGTTTCTGAAAGTACAGCTTTCGGAAATTTATCAAAAAAAATTAAACTTGATAATGATGATAAGATGGTAGGCAAGTTTATAAGATCATTGGTTTCCATTATATTTTTCGTTAATTCAAATTATTTATAGAGTAAAAGTGAAGGCGATCAAGATATAAAGCCATTATCTAAAATAAAAAAGTATGTATATAATAATCACTCTTTTTTTATCTATGTTTTTTTTTTTACGCGCCAATCAATCTAAATGAATGCATTAGTACCAAGATAAAGAGTAACAATAAGAAAAAAAAAATATTTCATTCAAGAAATAAAAAACATGCTAATAAAATAAAAAAATCAAATTCGAAGTCGGCATTAAAATCAGGTAGAAGGAAAGGGAAGTGAAATAATGTGATTTGTAATTTACTTTGCTGTTAGGTTCATATAAATTAGTACTAAACAATTTTAAGTAATTTTAAGTCATGTCTGTACTTTTAAATCCTAAAAAGCTATTCTCATTCCTTTTCCAGTTTGGTAAGTAATGTTATCTTTATTAAACAATAAAAGAAAAGATGATGAATGTTGTCTTTTGATATACCTGAATTTACGTATGTTGATAAACGTAAACAATTGGGATTCCTCGTTTCTGATTCTTTCTATATAAAATTTTTTATTTATAATATTAGTTGCTTGTTTTTCGTTTATATTATAGTTAATCATTTTTATGTAAATTAAATTTGTAGGGAAATAATATGTGAATAATTTGTTTAGTATTGTGTAGGATGTTATTTTTAGTAATACACAAAAGTATACAGTTAAGTAATTTAAACATATTACCTTTAATGCATATCTCCTTTAAATGCATGTTAGCTTAGTCTTTAAATGTTTATATAATTAATATTTTTCATAGTTATTACTAATCTAAGTTTATTTTATATAAATAATTTTAGTCAGAATCTAACCAAAGTTGTAAATTTTATAAAAATTTTTCTGAATAGTATACATTTAAAAACCTATTTTTTTTTAATCATAAATTTATTTACACCATAATATTATATTTGTTTTCAATGTTCGTATAAACTTTCTGGCTTGATCTCAGTTTTATTATTAATAGTTGTAAAAAAGCATACTGCAGTATTGGATCTTATTTATTCCTCAGATGTATATATTATAATTTTATTATTAAATAATTTAAATTTATTTAATATAAAATTTATTTATTTATATTTTTTGGTGTTGAGGCCCTGCTTTTATCTTCATCTTATTTATATTTTTCACGCTTATTGCCAGGGTCTCTTGTTTGTGCTGATCAGAACATTTTTAAACTGTAATAGTTGTTAAAGAAAGAAATGAAAGAATCTAGTGGTTGTAGTAAAGTAACCTAATGAAAATGTGCGGCTTTTACTTTATAAAACAAAATAATGTAGAAATATAACAAGAACCTGGAATAAATCAGTTATCAACCACTTACATAGAAAATAAGGTCATCCGAAACAATGAAAATAGCATTCGCATAATATTAACTTGCACATACGCCCATAAGAAATAGAGCATATATTTTAAAGGACAAGATTTCGAAATAATAAGTTTTATTATCTGTGGCGTAGCGAAGGACACTGGACGAGTAAAGTGATATCAAAGTTCCATTTTTAATGAAAAAATGTGCTGTAATTTTGAAAAAGGATGCATGCTCGTGCACGTGATATATTCTGACTTGATTTTCTATGATATATACAAGATTGGTCTTAAATTGATTAATTACTTCTAAGGGTAATACATACAAGCCTTCACAACGAATATTATATTTTCGAACAGCATTTTGGTAGCAAGTTAATTCTTTTCTTGTTTTATATATAACTTACAGGTTTTATACTCAAAATTTTGTTGTATAGCCATATATAGAATAAAACCTATTGCAAAGACATTAATTTGATCGCCATTAGCAGAAATAGCTTGATTATTAGGTATTATTGTTTGCTAAATCTATATATTAATAAAAATAAATATTAAATAAGTTAGTTATATAATTATAACATTTGCAATGACTATTATTCAAGTAATTCTTTAAAGGATGATTGGTTTAGAGGCAAACAATTGGTTTGACATATATTAAACTTATAAAAATTTTTTTTAATTAATTTGTTTTTATTTTTGGAGTACAAAATGAATAGCTAATATAAAATTAAGGCACAAATAAAAGGCCCAATTCCAAAAATTTACAAATTTGAAAAGCTTTTATCAATTGTATAACCAATTTACAAATAATAGAACAGTTCTACCTGTTGTTATTGGTGCATGATTATAGTGTAATATAATGCAAATCACTAGAAAATGCCAAGATTTTTTGACAATTATTCAAATAAAACTTTTTATACTAAGTTAACTGTCAAGGTCAATTAATTGAAAATTGTAGAGTTCACTAAGACAAATCTAAAGGTAGTTATATTAGAGAAGGGCCAGAAATCAGCTGATTTTCTAGGAGGGGATCTGAAAAAGTAAAAATTTAATATGAAGACCTGAATAAAAGAGAGGAGGTCAAAATTTTGGCCAAATTGAATCAGCTGATTCATAGTAGCACCAGTGTAGCACCCTTATCCAAATTGGCCTAGTGGTTGCTCATAATGGCAGATTTGCAGATCATCCCAAAATTTTTGATGCACTTAGTGCATTAGTAATTGACATTCAAATTAGCCACAGATTTGCCATCCCAAAATTTTTGACACATCTAAATTTGACTTTATATTAGTGTAGGTATTCAGATCAACTAATTAAAGATAGGGTACAAATTGCAAATTATATAAAATTCATAGTATTGATTTTTTCTTTTAAAATTTTGTAAAATTTTTTTAAGTAAACTGGATTTTGAACTATTAAATAAAATTGTAGAGCAGGTTTTTTTTAATCCTAAAATAGTAAAATTATTAAAATTGGTTTAAGATATAAAGATTTAAAGTTTAGTTGTTAAAAGTTGGTTACAAAAATTATATGATGATCATATAATATCAACCAATTAAAATTAATTATTTTGTATCCCTTACTTTGTAGAGGTTCGCAGGCAAATTTGCCTGTATAATTACTATAAATATACCTCTGATCTAGTTTTTTAATCATTTAAGATATTTAAATAAAATTTGGTATTATAATATTTAAGAACAAGAATTATATTTTTGAATTATTTAAACTTATATTATAAGACAAAAAGTTTATGTTGTTTATAAGCTGAAAATATTAAATTTTAAAGAAATTTTTTAACCAAAAAAATATTTTACAATATCTTGGCGAATTCTTTAAATATTGGTTTTAAAAATATAGTTTCTTATACAACTTTGTAGTTTATATAAAGGATGACAACTTTCATTATTTGACTTTAAATGATTTACTTATAAAAATTAGGACTTGTATTAGAAGTGAAAATTTTTTTATAGATAGGAACATATAAAATTTGAGAAAACCTAAAGAAAAAATTCTATAGTAAAAGTTCCAAAACAAAAACTTTAAACTTTTATTACACCAAAGTTTTTTAATAATTTTAAAAAAAAATTATAAAAAGTTGATAAAACAGAACTAATATTATATTTTTTACTTAGAAAGTATATAGCTAAAATTAATATTTAAGGTTTTATTTAAGCAATTTAAAATTTTAAAAATTTCGCAGGCAAATATCCCTGCATAACAAATTAAGGGATAACTAGAAAAAATTTAAGCCAACTGGAGGAAATTTATAATATATAGAAGTATAATTTTTTTAAATATAATCTTTATTAAAATTTTGCTACTGTATGTGTCTGAAATTAAGCTATCTTTTTTGATCAAAAAATTATATAAAAAATATAGGGTAACTTATTTTCAGATTTTTGATTTTTTTGAAAAATTGAAAAATATACTAATAAAAGTTGTCACAACAGTACCAAATTTTTACTATAAGTGTATTTTGATATTTTAAACAAGTTTACTTAATAGGACTTTTGAGTTTACTTAGTAAAATTTGAACTTTTATATATAGCAACTGCTGGTAATTTTTCAAAAAATAAAGTGGCAGCTTATTTTAAATAGTAGCCTAATTTCAAACATATACGGTTTCATATAACATGTATTTTGTTTTATAAATTATAAAAGTTTAGTCAAATTTGATTACAACTATAAAAAAATTTTTTTTTTGTATTAATATAAGATCATACTTTAGGTCTTTATTAAGTATAGTGATTATTTATAATTATTGTATTCAATTTATATATACTACTACAAGTATCAAAGCTTAAACAATTTTATCTATGATCTAAATTTACCAGAATCTTCTAGATTCCTACTATATAGCTGACCTGGATTTGTATGTTTTTTTCTAACTAACAATTAGTATTTACATATCTACTACTTTACCCATACAACCTAATATTATTAGAAGGCATCCATAAATAATGTTATACAAGAGAAGGGGATCAGACATTTTCTCAATAAGTAGAGAGAGGTCAATAAAATATAACGTAATATTTTTAGAAAAATTTGTCTAAAACCTGATTTAGTAGTCCAAAATTAATGATTTTGGTACCATTCGATTCGAGGAGTCGAATGGTACCAATTTTATTTGATTTGGATCACTGGATCAAAAGATATTGGCCAAATACTATTGGTCATATCTTTTTTTATAAATTTACTATATAACTAATAGTTTTTTGTAAATATCTTTTGATCTAGTAATACAAATAACATGATTTCGGTATTATTAGGATTCTTCTCACTGAGACGAATCGAATGGTATCTAAATTATTTAAATCTGATTACTGTATCACAAGATATTCAAGTTTTTATAAAATTTTATATATAAATATATGGATTTTGAAATTTTTTTTATATAGTCAAAGGGGTCAAGTGCTACTATATGGAGGTACATAATGTTATTTATAGATTTCCTCTTATTCCTATTTGGTATATATTATTATGTCTTACTATATTGGGTAAGTAGCTCAAGCCTGCATACTGCTACAACTAGCCAGTTTCTTGCAACTTTGGGACCCAGGATTTGGTTTCACAAGATGCTTCTAGTGCCAAATATAGTTAAATAGCATCATAAGGCTGGAGAATCCTATTACTACTACATGCACTTATACCAGCTATTCCATATTGGTAACCTGAACTCTTTTAATATCTAAAGACTCCTATATGGGTGTGTTCAGAGCTCCGTTAGGTCTTGAACTATAAAAAGATTTATTAGTAGCACATTTTTAATTTCTATAAAAATTTTATTGTACTACTAAAATTATATATTCTTAGTATAGTATAATATTATATTTAAGTGATAATAATGTTATAGAATAGGTTTTAATTTTGGTAAAAATTAGTTTGAAAATTAGAACTCAATAAGGAAATTTTGTAATAACTGTATTTAGTAATAGTGA